>JAABNW020127219.1:0-13590 GCA_015164035.2 Radianthus crispa | reverse complement strand
CACCTAAAGCCCGACTACCTTAGGTGGGGATGACAAAACGTACAAATGCCCCACATGGTCGGGCTCTAAAAAGCTGCCAAAAAGGGGCTAAATCCCCACCAAAGCCCCACATGTCCAAGGGTGGGGGGTGGGGTCAGGGTTTGCTTTGACAAGTGCATCAATCTCGTTCCCGTTTTTTGACGCGTTCTGATTGGTCGAGTAAACAATGGCAGTCCGCGATTTACTGACTTATATTATTTACTTGGCCAATCAGAACGCGTGGAAAAACGGTTGCACCCAGAGCCTCTCGTTTCTCGATGCTGACCAGGAGAAACGCAGGCTCTGGTAACGAGAATGCAAGTGCATTTACTAAATTATATTACATGAATTTTTTCTTGTACTCCTTATACAGTTTCCGTAGAGAATCTATGTCTGGTATAATGTATTTTTTGCCATGCTGGATGACTTTGATGTCTGGCTTCACCACAAATTTGACATCTTCGTCAAAAAGCCTTTCTTTAATTGGCCAGGTGTAGAACCCATCTACTGGGTTATTGTTAAGGAAATTTATCCTTAGTACACCTTGGGGGTTGATGGACTGCACCTTGCCAAAACTCAAGTAGGTGTCATAGGCCACGGCCACCCAACTGTTTATGGTCACTTTGGCAACATCAAAGTCCTAAAAAGTCATAAAATTTACATGAATACGGTCAACTGTTAGTGAGAGGTTAACGTATTAAGAAGGATACTGCTTTCGATACTCACCCACTCCGTTTCTTTTTCGTTTGAATCGTCTGTTGAGAAAGGAAACAAAGGATTCAATTCATGTGATAAATGGTTGTATGCATCTACAATGTTATTGTTTAGTTCATAAAGCGCAGTGTGCGTGCTTCTTTTTTTTTACCTTTGTCATTGGCCTGAAGTGTTGTGGCTTTTCCTTTTGCAGTGTGACATGCTGAGATTACCAAATAAAACACCAATCAAATTAGTAAATTCTTAAAGTACACGTAGTACACTTTTATCCCATACCATCGCATCATCATAAAATAAATAACGCGAACTTTACCTTTAGCATCCTTGGCCTCCTCCTCCCAGGCCTCATCGTTTTGATTTTGTACTTGACTGTCTTTCTACGTAGAAATCAGCACATCATAAAAGTAATTAGATTTCTACATTTACAATACAGTATCCCGTCATGGTAAGATACTAGTAATGTACAAACTTACGTGTTCGTTGAGTAACTTGGTGTTACTTCTGTGTCTGTCTTTTATTTGGTCGAGCTGACATTTCGTCTAGAGGGAGAAAAAAGTAAATTTTATAAGTTTGACGACATAACTGAAAAGATATACCTCATTGGTACTTACGACTGGTCCTTCGTTTTTTTTTGATGACTTCGTCGTCAACTTCTGCAGCTCGTTTTTGAGCGTACAAACGTTGTTTCGTAGCTTTTCGTTTTCCTGAAATCAATTTAAGTTTAACAAGGTTTTTTTTACTTCAATTTGGTTTGGTTAATACAAATGACGAAGGTAAATTGTATTTTCTTACTTTCTCTTTTGTCGCTTGTTTAGCAGAGAATGTGATGAGATCCTCTCTCACAAGCTTGAGTTGCTACAATGATTAAATCCATATCCGCCATGTTGGATGATGTAACAAAGAACTCATTGAAAATTCTTTTGTAGAGTTCATCCAACATGGCGGCTATTGCAAACCATGAATAAAATGTCTCGCGCTGGATAAGTATTTGGGTTTTAGATTTGCCTTTCTTGGGGACCGGGAAATGTAGGATTTCATGCACTGCGACTACTGGGATATACAAACAAACAAACAAAAAATAGCTGAAAAAAGGAATTCGGACTAATGGTCTGAGATTATGGTTTAACTAGAATGTTGAGATGTAGGTAAATTTCCTCATGCTTTCCAATCTTACAACCTCCGAATTTTCGGTCTTTGCCCTACTTTTGGGTTACGTCCGCGGTTCTTGATTTGTAAAGAAATTGATTAGAACCCCCTCAGGATCATTGTTTAACCTTGCCCTTGTTACCTTTTGCAAATCCATATTTGTTTTTTCCATTTCCAAACATCTTCGTGCTAGTTTGTTTTTTTCCTAAAAAAAAAAAATGGAAAAGTTACGCACATCTACAACATGACGCGACTTTTCAACTTTTTACCAATACTATTTGCCGGGGTTTACGTACCTCAGTGACCATCTTGAGTTGATTTAATAGCTTCTGTTTTTCTTTAGTCAAATTTGCGTTGTCCTGGCATGAAGGAAACATACTTCAAGGTGAAAATTTATATGATAACTTAATCGCTTAACAAAATCACCGTAAACTTACGAGCTGACATGTTTTCATCTCATCTCTCTTTTTCTCTAGCTGCTTCGAAACTTCTGCCATTTTCTTTATCTGCATAAACGATTAAAAAAAATTGTAGTTCCTTCCTCCCGATTTTATACTTTCCTATTAATTCATAGCATACTACCGTGTTCTGATTATCATTCAATCCGTTCTCTGAAGGATCTTCGTTTACATATTTGGCTGCAGCCAACTCTCCTACGATACTTTTCTTTGCCTGTATTCCATGTCTTTGGCGTATTTCAATGAATAAATGAAATTCCCCTTGCAAATATTTTGTTAGTATCTCGAAAATTGCATCTTCATGTTTCCGTGGTTCCAAACCAGATAAACACGAAAATGAAGTTTGAAATACTCGTCTGGCACGCTGTTTTTTCCCAGTTAGAAGGGATCCGTCCTCCAGTTTTGTCATTATTGTTTTGGCTAATTTCCAACATCGTTTAGATAAGAGAGCCACTTTGAAGTATAGATAAATATTCCCTGTGCCACTCTGAAAGAGAAACAATCAATTTATAGGCCGATTGTTTTAAGAGTTTTTACTAGTGACCAGCATTTTACCTTTCTACTGTCAAGTCCAAAAATGTTGGAGTAATACGTCCTTAGCATCTGCCGTTGTTGATCATCCCAGTTTTCGTCTTGGCTTGAGTTTTGAATTAACCATTCTCTCATATTGTTTACTGTCTTGTGAAACGGAGGAGGCCAATCACCCTCGTACCTCTTAGGTCCATTGAGATCGACTCGCCCCTTTTCCATATCCTTTTTAAACTTTTTTAATCCCTTCTGCCTTCCAGAAGGACAGGATCTCGAGCGTTTTCTTGTTTTGCTACAAGTTTCAAACGAATCTAAACACACACAGACACAGGTCACTAAAATACGTCATAGAGACTGAAATAACACTATTTTTTATTTTATATTATACATTGTCTACCTTCTACAGTACTTGTTTCCTGTACAACCTCAGAATTGGTAGACTGTGTAAAACTCTCATCTGTGTATTAGAGTTATTTTAGTGTTATTGTCTATGTAGCTCTTAGAAGGAAAACGGTAAGAGTGCTAAGAATGCAACGGCCGAACAAACTTACTTGCACTAGAAGAATCATCGCTCAGAGATGTCTCTGGGGCGTAAATTGGTGACTGCACTGCAGTGGACTCGAATAATGGCAATACATCTATCCCTTTAGAACAAGGCAATTATCAGAATTATGTTGATGAAGAAGGAAAAGCGCTACATGTGTGACAAACTATTTAAATAGATTGTAACAGTGTAATGCTAGTTTAATTTTTATAATGTTTATACAATGCCATCAGCATAGTTTACCTGGTATTTCAAAATTTGTCTCCTTATCATCATCATCATCAAACATAGTTGGAGAAGCAACGTGGTCCTGGGATTCCAGAGGTGGCGTAGATATTTCGCTCGGCAAGTGTTGCCCATAAAGACATTCCGCTGCCTTCGAAATTGCAGTCACTACAGAGGTGCTTGGTGTGGTCATTTTCTTGACCATGTCCACGAAATCCATCGCGTTTGTTAAATGCGCATAAGGAATTCCCATTGAAAAAATACTTTTGGTTTCGAACTTGTTGAGGTCACAAATTGCTGCTCGATCAGTCCCCTTGCAATTGATCTATTAAACGAGGACGCGAATTATTAAATAAATATAATAGAGAAACATGCATTTAAAGATATCGTTCATTGAACTTACCGATACGTATTCGTCCTCATAAGGTTCTTTGGCTACCTCAAGGTTTGTGATGACACCCTTTTTGGCATTTTCTTCCTTCTCACCTTGCCAAGCAATGAGTATTAGATTTGGTTCCTTGAAATCTAAAGTCCAATTCATGATAACAATTTCTTGGGAAATATTTAGGTAAGTCGCAGCAGTATTCCTCGATCAATGTTAGTGCAAGACTGAGAAACGCGTTCACATTTATAGGAACTAGGGTCGTTATCATCTGTCATCACCTTTATAATATACAGCTATCAAATAGCTACAGGACAGCAATTCGATGGCCAAAACTCGTGTACTTTGGCTATTTTATGCTTATTTCAACCCATAAAGAAACTTTCGAATATAATAAATATTAAATCAGAGGAGAACTCCAGTTTCCTCAGTAAAGATGATGATATTTATTATAATTATTTTTATTACGGGATACGAGTAGAGGCTTGCTGGTAACGTGGATTTCAAAAGCGGTTAACAAGAATCTAAATCTTATTAGTAGGTGTGCCAAAGGATGAAAGACCTCATTTAATGCGTTATCACATCTAAGTGATAAAATGTGATAAGTAAATTTCATTAAGTCACAACCGGTATAACAGTATGAAGATCTGCTTTTGACACGGAATCCAAACGCTAAAGACCACCAAGTCGGCAAACAAAAATCTTTCATCCCAAACGGCGCCTAGCTTATGAGGCACATTCCAGTTAGATTTCATTAAGTCTACCACTAAAATTCACTTAGTATTTGGGCGAAACAGTAAAACTAAAACCTTTAACTTTCGGTAATGACAAACTGCGATCAACGGCCATAATCTCATGTCCAAAATGGTGGATAGTGTTGAACGCTAAATATGCATAGTTTGATAGCACCTTGAAGATGTTAATAAAGTAGCACGAAATAAACTTACTGCATCACATACCGAATAGCTTTTGCGTGTAGCCGAACGAAAAATGCCGTTATATTGTATAAGTAGGGTCTTCTTTCGGCTGCGAGTTTGCTACATCAAAAAATACTGACATATGTCCCAAAAACACTTAAGTGGAAGTTCAATAATCAGGAACGATACCGATATGTATACACCACTAACCATCATATAGAGGTTAATTGTTTTGAATTCACTGCGATCGTTCAGTAAAGGCTATCAAGCAACTAGCAAAAAATAGCTTTGTAGCTCATAGAGCCTGATTCCTATCTAAAAGGAAGAACGGTCCCTAATGCCTATCTGACAGGCACTACGTACAACTGAGTCGAATAATTCAACAGCCATATGCAGTGCACAGCTATGAACTCATAATGATGACATCTTAGAACCTGATTCCTATCTAAAAGAACGGCCCTAATGCCTATCTGATAGGCACTGTAACTAGTCGAATACCTAAACAGCCATATGCAGTGAACAGCTATGAACTTAACGATGACTTAGAATCGGATCCCTATCTAAAAGGAAGAACGGCCCCTAATGCCTATCAAACAAATTAAGCCTCAATATTGTAAAAACGGAATATATGATTATTGGATCCAGACAAAAACTTCAACACCAAGTTGACAACCCAATCGATATACACGTAGAGGGATTGGGAATTAAAAGAGTTGACAATACTAAAACCCTTGGCGTGTACATCGATCATGAAAATCTATCCTGGGAGAAACATGTTAGTGAATTCTCAAAAAAAATATCCTCTGGCATCGGTGCTCTGAAACGAATTAGACCGTTTATAAGTGAAGGGACTGCAGTAAAAATATACAGAGCTCTTATTGAACCATATTTTGAATACTGCAGTGCAGTTTGGGATGGTTTGTCACAACAACTAAGTGATAAACTACAAAAATTGCAAAACCGAGCTGCCCGAGTAAAAACATGTTCCAGCTATGACACAAGCCCTAAACTGTTATTTCAGAGGCTTGAAAGCAGAAAGCTATAATGGTGTACAAATCACTAAATAACCTTTACACCAGGTTATCTACAGTCTATGTTTAATTCTAAACACGGCATTTATGATCTAAGAGATTTAACAAACAAACTTAGCCTCCCAAAACCACGCACTAACTATCTAAAGCGGAGATTTAGCTACAGCGGTACATTCTTTTAAGGAAATCAACATCACTCTCTTAGTTTAAAAAAGGGATTGACTCAATATTAGCCCTCCACACGGCAAACATGTAAAACAGTTTTTAGATATATAATCATAATAAACATAATGTATACCATTTTCTTTTTCTTTATATATCTATGTAATCAAATTGATGTTTTTGCCATGTATAAATAAAGTTAACACACACACTCACACACACTGATAGGCACTACAACTAGTTGAATAACTGAACAGCCATATGCTGTGAACAGCTTTGAACTCATAACGATGACATCTTAGAGCCTGATTCCTATCTTAAAGGATGAACGCCGGTCCCTATTGCCTATCTGATAGGCACTACAACTGAGTCGAATAACTGGACAGCCATATGCAGTGAACAGCTATGAACTTAACGATGACATCTTCGAATCGGATTCCTATCTAAAAGGAAAAACGGTCCCTAGGGCCTATCTGATAGGCACTACAACTAGTCGAATACCTAAACAGCCATATGCAGTGAACAGCTATGAACTCATAACTATGACATCTTAGAACCTGATTCCTATCTAAAAGGAAGAACGCCGGTTGGTGTCCTGGATTCCCAGGTCCCAATCTCACCCACAGCACATTTTTTATGCCCACCAACGATGAAAATGTTCAAATTGACAGGGTTAAAAATTAGTCCATTTAGCTTAAACAGCTGAAAAACATAAAATTGATGTCTAAATTTCATATTCCGTTGGAAGGTTTTTAATATATTTTAAAGATATAAAATATTGGACAATTAGTGCCACAAATGACCAAAGTTGCCGGTTTTTCTGGGTTTTCGTGTGGACGTGAGTATCAATTTACGTTTGCTGACCTTGTTAACAGTATGTTTGACATGTGAAATATTTTAGCAATAGGATGTGCTTATAGAGCGGTGTCTCCCATTCCTCATTGCAACATTGTAACGCTGATACCTCTGAATACCCGAAATTCAACTTGATCTTCTTAACGTATCCTTTTTGAGAAGAATGAAAAACTCATTCCCGCGAAAACATTCCCTGATGCGCTACGGTAAAAAAAGGCACGTCTATTAGTGCATTTCCTTCTGTTTTTAGGAAAAAAACTAGAGAAAAAACTTTCGTGCAATTCCACAATCGTTTTACAATGTCTCAGTAGTATGATTTCCATATTAATTTTAACTAGCCATCAGTCTGCAATAATAAATACCACGAAGTGTGCAACATACTAGTGCAATACAAATAAAAGAAAAATTCTGATTTTATCGACAAATTAATAAATGAGTGGATTTAATATTTTATATTACACTTCAGTAAACCAATCCTTGATCCCCGATCCCCGATCCTGGGAATCCAGGAAACCAACGCCGGTCCCTAATGCCTATCTGACAGGCACTACAACTGAGTCGAATAACTGAACAGCCATATGCAGTGAACAGCTATGAACTTAACGATGACATCTTAGAACCTGATTCCTATCTAAAAGGAATTAAGAACGGTCCCTAATGCCTATTTGATAGGCACTACAGCTAGTCGAATAACTGAACATCCATATGCAGTGAACAGCTATGAACTTAACGATGACATCTTAGAACCTGATTCCTATCTAAAAGGAATTAAGAACGGTCCCTAATGCCTATTTGATAGGCACTACAGCTAGTCGAATAACTGAACAGCCATATGCAGTGAACAGCTATGAACAGTGACATCTTAGAACCAAAAAAACACTACCAAAAAACATTCCCGCATTTTTTTAAATTGTTCATTAATTCTCAGGCGGAAAGAAAATAGGATAAAAGAGTTCGCCACGATTCCTTTTGGTTACGTCCTCAACTCGTGTTCCTGAAAAAAACGAGAACTACTTTTTTCTCTCTCTCTCAATTACTATATTATAAAATTCGTAAGTGAAGTGATTACCGACTATATGGAACATCGATATATTCAGTTCGGAGCTTTCATTTGGTCTGAGGCTATCTACAGCTACCGGAAATATAAACCAAGGAAAAACCTACTCGTTTTCAGGTACCTATTGAATAGGTATATTGTAAAATATCTATATGACGTAAGACGGGATTTTGGCGGCCTTTTCAAATTTTCTTCAGTCAGGACTCACACACACACCGGTCTGAGGCTCACTGTCATCAGTATGAAATTATCTATTTGGCGGAGTATTTTCGATAAATGCTTTGGCTTTTATAATCCGCTTTCTTATGTGATTCCCCAGCAAGAGCCAATGTTCCTTGGAGAAGATTTTTTTCAATTACTGGACAAGGTAAATATACAAATAAAATTGTAGAAAAAATTTGGCGCGTAGAGGTCGGTAAGGCTTTCGTGACATTCAAACTTCTTCCATTTTAGCAAACTCTTTCCACATCAGAGCACCCTAAACTAACTGAAAGTCAGGATGACTTGGAAGATGAAGATTTCGACACAGAAAGCATCGAGGTAAACTCCAGTCTGTGATCTTATTTCGATACAGTTTCTGGTCCCTAAACGATATGTGGTTAGCTTCTTTCCTGGATTAATATAAACCTTGAGTTATTATACATGAAATGGAAGCGACGACGTATTTAATGACTCAGGTCTATCCCATGGCCAGTTGTTTGAGTCTAAAAATAGTGTGAGGCAACCTTTCTTGTGAAGTCTTTCGAATATTTATACGATATTTGATAGCGCGCCAAAACGTTGCGAGGTCAAAAGATCTTAACAATGCGTGTAATACGATTTCTCCCGGTATACGTGATTCCTTCTTCTTTTCAAAACATTTATTAGATAAATATTTATTTTGTACTTTTCACAACTTAATCAGGAAGAGAGCTGGGAAGATCTGGGCATTTCATGCTCATGTGTTGGGCTCTGTTCATGTTTAGAAGAAGCATCTAAATCTCTCCAAGAACTAGAAGAACAATTACTACAGGTACATTCTTGTACAATTATTTTCTTTTCAAATGAGCTTATTAGTGTGCGCTGTGTTTATTTGTCCCGAATGATTGTGTTGGGCTTCTGTTCAGTTGAAAAATGTATGTAAAGTCAATGCTTCGTTTTACAGGAAGACGTGCATTTTGGCGATAATGGAGATAACAACCCTTTTGGATTTGAAGAATCCTCAAGTTATTCCAACTTTTTCAGCAGAAAGCGTGCAACTACTGACAAAAGCCTCCAAAGCTGCGAGGTGGTACGATATTCCTTTTTGATCGATGTTTTTTCTTCTTTCCTTTGCTATTTCCTTGTATTCACGCAAAGTTTGTCAAATTTTTAACTTAGGAAACAAGTCCCACGGATGAAAATAAAACTACGAAAATGAGAAGTGGTAAGCGTTTTAAAATAAGAAAATAATAATGCAAGAACTTTAATGGAATCCCTGTTTTTTTGTTTCTCAATGTTTTAGAAATGTCTGCGAGAAAGGAGACGAAAATTGATGCTTCCATACTTGCGTTGGAGATACAAGGAAAATGCTGCAAGAAACACTGCCTTAATATGGTCTCCCTTGGAGCTGCGCTTTCATGTAGAGAAAGATTTTGGAAATTAAATAGATCTCAACAACAGCAATTCATATACTCAGCATTGGAGCACTCACCACTAGAAAATAATAGAAGAATGTTTACCATATCTTTTAAGGATTTAGGTACTGTATGTCGAAAAGCATGGTGTACACTCTATGGCATTTCCAATAGTAGGTAAGTAACATTTACGCAAAGCCAAAAATGGGAAATGCCTATGACATTCTAATTCACACCTCTCCTCTCCTATTTTATATTACTTCTTGCAGATACTCCGATCTAGTAGCCAAGCTCAAGTCACCCACAGAACCGCTTAACAGTAATCATCACAGAAGGCGATCTTTGGCTTTTGATATTGCAAGAGAATGGCTAAAAAAGTTTGCTTTCATGGCGGATACAGAACCAACTTCTGGCGTTAAACATCTTCCTTCTTGCTTGACCAAAAGTGCGGTATATATGCTTTACAAAGAGCAAATGAATGCAAAGGGTGTTTCGGAGGTGCTTTCTAGAACCCAGTTTATTTATCACATGTGGAAAAAGGAATTTCCAAATGTTTCAATACCTAAGGTAAGTCATGCACACGCAGTACAGCGTTAGTATTTCGACGATAATAGGAGGTACTAGGATGAAAATAAGCTGGAAATAAAGACTGCCACAAATGCACGAGTAGCATTTGCTATGTTTGTTTGCCATGTAATAAATAATACGCTATTATTTCGTAGAATGGAAGTAGTGGTAAGGTGTAGTGCTTGGGGATACCCTTGGAAAATATTTTTTTCGGAAAAAATCATTTCCGACCTCGCTGGAACCTTCACATATTAATATCTTTGCTATTATTTCGTATAATGTAGCAATCAAGGTTTGCTAAGTGCAGTGTGTGTGAATACCTCAAAGATAGCTTGCGGTCCTGGACGATTGAAGAAGAAGAAAGGCTAAAGTTGGTTCTAATGAGAAAGGTCCACTTAACGCAGCAAATGTAAGACGATGATTGTTGTAAAGAAATTAAACTACTTTGTGGTCTGGAATGTTTTTCTTAACAATCTATTCTGCAGGGCTGAGAGAGAGAAATACTACTTACATGGTATAAAAGCTAAACTAGAGCCAGACAAGTACCTATCTATAATTCTAGATGGGATGGACCAATGTAAAACGCAGTTGCCGCACTTCTGTGTTGACACTAAGGTATAATAAGTTATGTAGCAAAAACCGCGATGACACATGGTATATACTATATACGCACGAAACATTTTCCATAAATGCGAAACATTTATTCAGGATACGAGGAACAAAATATCAATGACTTCACTTCCGATGTTTTCCTCTGTTTTAAACGAGCCAGCTTGAGATGAGTAGTATTTATTTCTGCTAATTTTGGCTATATGATAAAAAGAAAATTACAAGTTGGCTTGAAGACTAAAAGTGTACCTTCTCGAACTCGAAATATTTCTCCTAGATAAACTTCATATATTCGAGCCACGAGCAATATCATCTGTGTATCATAGATAAGCTATGTTGATAATTTAATGACATTGATGATGACAGGCTGACGCACAGGCCCATAGAATAAAGACCCACATCACCGGTGTACTGCTTAATGCAAGATCAGAAGCCTACTGCTACATAGATTCCTGTGAATACAGCCACGATTCCAGCTTTACCATCAATTTGCTTCAAAACCTATTGACCGACATCAAGAAGAAAGTAATTATTAAAGAAATCAAAATATATGTGTATACTTTAGGTGGTTCAGTTTCATTTCCTGACACCAAATATGTTTTATCCAATTACATTTGGTTACTCCAGAAAGGATTTCTGCCGCCAATCCTCTACCTCCAGATGGACAACTGTGCGCGGGAAAACAAGAACAAGTACCTCATGGCATATCTTTCTCTTCTAATAAAGCTTAAGATATTCAAAAAGGTACTGTGAGAGATTAAATTAACTGTTGAGAGAAATCGTGCAGTCCTTTTAAACATACTTGAAAAACGACGTCAAAATCTAATTTTTTAATATAGAGCCTGCCGCTGTGGTAACCTACCAAAGTTTAAAGTTGTTTTCTTTGCCGTTTGCATTTCAGATTAGGCTTGGATTTTTGATGGTGGGCCATACGCACGAAGACATCGATCAAATGTTCTCGTGTGTTTCTCGTCACATGTGTAAGAACGATGTACTTACTGTAGAAGGCCTGGCTGAAGCAATTCAATCCGCCTACAGTCCAAAGCCCCAAACATCGTATGTAGAATCTGTTTTTGATGTGAAAAAATGGTTTGAAGACCACCACTGCATAGCCAAAGTGCAAGGCCACTCTACCCAACATCAGTTTAAATTCGAGGAAACTTCTGGAAGGGTACATGTCATGTACAGGAAGTGGAGTACAACCAAGAAGTGGTTGCCTGGACCGTCACCAGATGGTAAGCCAAATTTTCTTGAGGTGCTGGTAAAAGATCCACCTGGAAAACCGGAAGTTACGAAAGCAGATCTCGAAAAGATGCAGCTAGCAGATTTTGAACAAGATCTACCAAAATTTGCTATTAGATTCGACGACGTGGCGCTGCATCAATGGGAAACGTTTTGCCAGAATGCCAAAGCGAGATCGGTGCCAAGTAAGGATGACGTCGGATGGTCATTGCCCGTTCTTAAAAAGAAGGGCAAAGGAATAGTGCAACCCAAAGTGTCGGAAAAAGAAAAAAGGGTTTTAAAAGAACTTGATCGCCTGTATGCAAAGCAGCTGGAAGAAAAAGAGGTATGCAAAATAAGGTTCACCCAGTATCACCATTTCTTGGGAAATCATTCATTCACTTCGGTTCAGACCATTCCTTGCACGAAGTACTAATCCTCTTAAATGTCAAATCTCATCTCCTAGATGGTAATCAAGGGGAAGAAGAGGACAAAAGAAAATGACAAGCGGAGAAAGAGAGGCCGAACAGGAAAAGCATCGGACTCGAAGGCCAACAAAAAGAAAAAAAGTAAAAAATAACCATTTGTACCTATTTTGTACATAAACTCGGCAATCGCGTTGTTTCCTTTGCAACCATTTTTAGGGTCGTTGGATGGTCCCTAAAAATCAAGAGTCGGGAAAAATTTAGCTCAAGTCTCGAAATCTCGGAGGCTCCTTGAGCGGGTCTCAAAAAATAAAGCCATCTCGTCAATTTCAGACTGATGATCTCGTATATCATGATCAGAAAGTCTCGGCGATTCGCCCTAGTCACTCACGGTTTAAAACCCGACAATTATGTCAACACTCACAACACCAATTAACGCCGTGATGGAACGTCTAAGTTTATACACCTATTTCATAAAACGTAGTCGGCGGTCGGCGATCTGGAAACTGTGACCGAAAGAAATCGTGGGAGGCTAGAAAAGCACCCTTTTTTCAGGTTTAAAATCAAACCTATCATAGGTGTTTGTATATTTGTATATTAACTTGCTGTGAGCTACAAACTGGAAAATCATTCACTTTCAATTTTGATTTAAAAGCCGGAAGTTCACAATTCCTTTCGGTCACAGTTTTCAGATCGCCGACCGACTACGTTTTTTGAAATATGTATACAGTATCTTAGCAGAATAGGTAAATAAACAACAGGAAAATGAAAGCATTTCCAAGTGTTACAGTTACGAGAGAATTCTATTACGGAAATAAAGAACACATTGAATGGCATTTGAGGTTTGGCATTGCGTTGTCAGAGACTATTACGTGACGGTATGAATCTTTTTCCTACAAATAAAGCTGACACCGGAGACGAGTGTTATCATGGATAGCGAGACACATTATTTGGCGGGAGAGTTTTAGGAGATGATCCGAAGTATTTTAGGGATGGCGTCTGTGATCGGTGGGGTACGAAAGTACTAACATTCGGGAGAACCGGCTGGAAAGGATAGTAATGTAAGTATTTAGAAAAACAATTTAATATGACAATGATATTTGTAACTATATAGGAAGTCCAAGGCTTGACCTCGC
>JAABNW020126997.1:0-13591 GCA_015164035.2 Radianthus crispa | reverse complement strand
ACCAAACCAAACCAAACCAAACCAAACCAAACCAAACCAAACCAAACCAAACCAAACCAAACCAAACCAAACCAAACAACCCTGAACGCACAGCCAAATTATAAAGAATTCAAAATCCGATGCGAACAAGAAATCTAGTTCAATATTATTCAATATAAATGGGATTACTACCTTGAACTCTAACGTCAAATATTCGAGTATCCTTTCCAATCTTGTTGCTGGCAACGCACTTGTAAGTTCCAGTATCTTCTAGTTTGGAGCTCAAGACGACAAGGGAATGCGAATCGCCTCGTACTTTGATATCACGTTTTGCAGTTTCAAAGATTGTTCGTTCGTCCTTGAACCATTCAACATCGGGTTTGGGTTTACCTTTAACAAGCACCTCAATGTTGATTTCTTCTCCTTCAGTGACAATTAATGGACCTTTGTCTTCTGCTTGAATCTCGGGTGCGAACTGCTTCTCCTTTACGTCAAGGTCAGCTCTCGATGTAGCTTTTCCAACGTCATTGGTTGCGACGCATTTGTAAGAACCAGAGTCAGACAGCTTCAGATCACTTACAATCAGCGAGTAGCAATTGTCTTCTTCGATGATTTGGAACCTTTTGCCATCAACAATCGGGGTGTTTCCGTGGAACCATTCAATTTCTGGTTTCGGCAATCCCTCGACACGCACATCGAAACGTGCTTCCTCACCTTCGACTCCAGAAGCGGGTTTCATTTTCAATTTGAATTCTGGTCTTCTTGGGACTATCACGGTGAGTTTGCTACTTGATTCTATTTTTCCAAAGTCATTTTTTACTATGCACTTGTAAACGCCTTTATCATCTTCTCGAGTTTGTTTTATGATCAAAGTTGCAGTGCCACTTTCGAAGGTGGATTTTACTTTTCGGCTTTCTTTGACGCGAATGCCATCTTTCATCCATTCAACTAACGGGGTGGGTTTCCCGGTAACTGTGCACTCCAAGGTAGCATTGTCACCTTCATTGACTTCAACTGGACGCATTTCATCGATGATTTCTGGTGCAGTGCCTTTCTTGCCTTGATTGATTAAAAAACATAAGGTCAAAGTGATATTTGGAAATAAAAGAAACAGTCATATAAATGCCATGTATCTAAAGTTTACAACGGCAATCGAATTTGCATTTATGCAAATGCACTAGCATTGGTTTATTCAAGGCTATTGTCTTTTGATAGGCTGTAAGCAGTGTGCAAGATCTCAGAAAGCAAAACGAACCATAACCCAACCTTAAAATCAGATTTAAAGCCATCAAACAATACTTCCTAAGTATCTCCTAGGTTCACGAGGAGATAGACGTGTAAAACGGGCCAAAAACGTTTTTCGTAGGAATTGACTTCTAACACTAAAAACAACAAACCTGGGAGTCCAAATATTAAAAAAATATCACAGTAAAACAAGGAAATTTCCAAGAAAATAGAATTGATTTGAATTGATGCCCAGATTGGAATTGATATAAAGTTTCTATTGCATTAGTGCTTGTCAAGTACTTACGTTCGACTACAACGTCGATTGTTTGTTCAGCAACTCCTGCTTTGCTTCGAGCAACACATTTGTACATGCCGCTATCGTCCTGAGTTACATCAACCATGACCAAAGTGAATTTGTTGTCGGTGGATTTGATGTCTATCTTCTTGGTTTTTCTTAAAGGCTTATTGTCTTTGAACCACTCGACTTCAGGCAATGGCTTGCCCTTCACTTCTGTGACGATATCCACAGATTCGCCTTCCGTCATTGTGATTGGACTTCCTTTACTTATGAACTCAGGTGCAATCAGCTCTTCTTCTAGAGTAAGAGAAGCTGTGGTTTCTACTTCTCCCAAGTCGTTAAAAGCCACGCATTTATAGTTCGCAACATCTTCTGGTTCAACTTGGTCGATGACTAATGCATATAAATGATCTTCTTCCTCGGTGACCACTTGGAACCTGCCACCGTCTGTAATCTGTTTGCCGTTCTTGAACCATTCGATTTCGGGTGTAGGTGTACCTTGAATTTTGACTTCAAATTTCGCCTTCTTTCCAAGCGCACAAATCACGTCTTTCATTTCTTCTTCAATTTCTGGTTTGGTTCCTTTTTCTTCGACAATTAGGTCAGCGCTGGTGGATACTTCACCATATTTGTTACTTGCAGCACATTTGTACAAGGCTTCATCATCAAGAACAGTTTCTTTGATGATTAGGATACTGGTTTCACCATCGTAGTCAACTTTTACTCGACGATCGGTCTTCAGTGGTTTATCATCCTTGAACCATTCGATTGTGGGCTCAGGTTTGCCTTTGATCTTGCAGACCAGCTTTGTTTCTCGCCCTTCGACTACTTCGACCGGTTTCATTTCTGAGGTCACAGATGGGGCGTCTCCTTTTGGCCCTTAAAGTAAAATAGAGCATTAGAATAAGTGATCGGCTAAGAATAAGGCAAAAGTATTTCTGAGTTCAGAGACAGACATCAAAAACAAGATCAGCAAGCGAGTGGAAATAAAAAATATTGTATTCATTATAATCATGAAGATGCATGCTATAAGAGTGGTTAGGACTGAAAAAAAAAATGCTTTCTGCAATGGAAATAACGAGATATACTATTAGAAATTAAGGGTATCAGGATTAAGATAAGAAAGTTAGTCTCGTAAAAAGGGGATTAGTCTTGATTACGAAGAAGGGTTAGTAGTCGAGTTATTATTTGTAGCAGAAGTTGCGAATGGAAAAGGCAAACTCCAACCTTGAACTCTAACGTCGAACAGTTTGGTTGCTTTGCCAAGTTTGCTTGTCGCTTCACACTTGTACGTTCCTGTGTCATCTAGTTTTGCACTGATAACCACAATGTAATGGGTATCTCCACGTGACCGGATGTCCAGCCTCGTCGTATCGCGGAGGGGTTTGCCATCCTTGTACCACTTGACTTCTGGTTTTGGGTTTCCTTTAATGACTACTTTGATGTTAACTTCATCACTTTCATTAACAATGATAGGCCCTTCTTGATCCGCTTCGATTTCAGGAGCAAACTGCCGTTCTTTTACAGTCAAATCAGCACGGGTTGTAGCTTTACCTGCTTCATTAGCAGCTGTACATTTGTATGTTCCAGCATCATCGCGGTTCACGTTGACTATGATCAAAGTGTACTTGCCGTCATCAGTTTCCTCGAACTGGTACCTTCCTTCATCGACAATCTTAGTTGTTCCTTTGTACCACTCGACTTCGGGCTTTGGTTCTCCTTTAACACGTATTTCAAAGCGTGCTTCGCTTCCTTCAACTACCTCTGTAGGCTTCAATTTTGTTGTAAAGTCTGGTTTTATTGGGACTTTCACAGTAAGTTTTGCTTTTGAATTTGTTGAACCAAAGTCATTGTGTACGACACACTTATAGTCTCCTTCGTCATTAGCTTGAGTAGACTTGATGGTTAGTTTTGCCACGTCTTTTGAAATTTCACTCTTTACTCTCCTGCTTTCCTTAACACGGACTGCGCCTTTGAACCATTCCAACGTTGGCGTTGGGGTACCAGAGACCTTGCATTCTAGAACAACATCATCTCCTTCTGATACTTCTACGGCTTGCAATGGCTCTAGGATTGAAGGAGCCACACCCTCGGGCTTTTTAACTGAGAAAGGAAAACGGTAGTCAGTTAAAGAACGATTATTCACGGAGCAGTTGCACACTATCACTTGCACAAGTCAAATTGAAAAACGTTATTGAAGACCATTTTTTAAAAAAAACCTCAAAAACTGTTTTTACAGCGATTCTGAAAATTCTGTGAACTCAGTAGTTGCTGGTCGGTTTTTCACTGCCGCCAGTCAAAAATATAAAAGGGGCCGACTGATTATCATTGATTGACGGTAGCGAAAAAACAATTTCACAACACACCACTGAAGTAATTGAGTTCACAGAATTTTGAGAATCGCTGTGACAAGATAAAACAAGTTCTTACCATTGACAATCACTTCAAAGTTCTTTTCAGCTACTCCTGCTGTACTTCGTGCAACACATTTATACCTTCCAGTATCTTTCGTAGTTACTTTCACCAAAACGAGTTTGAACTTGTTTCCATCGGCAATCATTTCCACACTGCTTGTCTCTTTGACTGGTTTGCCATCTTTAAGCCATTCGACATCTGGTAACGGTTTTCCACTTACCTCTGCACTCAAGTCCACCGTTTCCCCCTCGGTGACAATAATCGGACCTTCCGGACCTTTGTCAAACTGGGGAGCTTTCGAGTCATCTTCCAAGATAAGATTAGCGCTTGTTTCTAGTTCGCCAGTTTCGTTGAACACAATACATTTGTAGAGTCCGGCATCTTCAGGCCCAATTTCATCAATTACAAGCGAATGTACTCCTTCACCCTCTTCTTCGTCGATTAAGAGATAACGTCCGACATCTTCAATGACTTTGCCATCTTTCACCCATTCCACCTCAGGCTTGGGCGTACCTTCTACTTTCACATCAAACTTTGCTTCTTTTCCCATTTCCGCTTTGACATCCTTCATTTTTTCTTTGATTACTACGTTGACAGGCTTTTCATTTGGTTCTTCTGGAACGTCAGGGCTTGTATCCATTGGTTTTTCGTTCACCAGAAGCTCAGCGCTGGTATCAATAGACCCTAGGTTGTTGCGAGCGACACACTTGTACAGTGCCTCATCATCTAGAGTGGTGTTTTTGATTGTTAATGTACTTTCATTACCGTCATAATCAGTCTTGATACGCTTATCTGGCTTCAATGACTCGTCGTCTTTAAACCACTCTATCGTAGGCTTTGGTTGTCCAGAAACTTTACAAACCAATTTGACGTCGTCGCCCTCTGTTGCTTCAATTGATTTCAACTCTGAATCAAGCACTGGTGCTTTTCTTTTGTCATCTTTAAGAGTAATCCCAAAACATCAGATGAAATAACGTCAGTGAAAAACGGATGTTTTGTACATGAGGAAAGTCTGGCTTCTGGCCACATTGAGATACAGGGTAAACGTTTGCTCTTGTGACGAGCATTTCAGCATTCGATAAATGAACTATAGGGTGTGTGAATGAATGTGAAATAATTATCGCATTTTTCAAAGTTGTCAACTTACCTTGAACCCTCACTTCAAAAGTTTTAAAATTCTTGCCAAGTTTATTTGTGGCCTCGCACTTGTACGTTCCTGTATCTTCAGGCTTTGCGTTTAGAACGATGGCATAGTAAGAGTCGCCACGTGATCGGATGTCCAATCTTGTCGAGTCCCTCAGGGGTTTGCCATCTTTGTACCATTTGACCTCAGGTTTAGGATTTCCTTTTATAACAACTTTGATGTTAACTTCGTCACCTTTCTTTACGATGATTGGACCTTCTTGATCTCCCTCGATTTCCGGGGCAAACTGTCGTTCCTTCACTGTCAAATCAGCACGGGTTGTCGCTTTCCCAGTCTCGTTAGTTGCAGTACACTTGTAAGCTCCAGCATCATCGTGGTTGACATTAACTATGATCAGGGAGTACTTGCCGTTATCGGTTTCCTCCAACTGGTACCTTCCTTCATCGACGATTTTAGTTGTTCCCTTGTACCACTCTACTTTGGGCTTTGGTTCTCCTTTGGTTTGAACAGTGAACCGTGCTTCACCGCCCTCGACTGCTTCAGTTGGTTTCAGCTTCACAGTAAAGTCTGGCCTGACAGGAACACGGACAGTAACCTTCGCTTTTGTAGAGGTAGACCCGACGTCGTTCTTAACAACACATTTATATTCACCTTTGTTAGTGCCCTTAGTTTGTTTGATGGTCAGTTTGGCAACATTGTCCTTAAATTCCGTTTTCACATTTCGGCTTTCTTTAACTTTGATGTTGTCTTTCAACCACTCAACTATGGGAGCTGGCTTTCCAGACACCTTGGTTTCTAGTGTTAACGTTTCCCCTTCCATCATGTCCACAGGCTGGAGTGCTTCTATGATTTCTGGAGCGGTTTCTTGCGGTTTGGCTGAAAATAAAACACAAGATCAAAAGATTGAACAGGACATTTAATTTGCTTCTTTTTGGAAAACAAAATCTCATTTTTCCTGCATAACAGATATGTGAACTTAGTTTTTAACATCTTCAGGAACTTTCCAATATCGTCAAATAAAAGTTCGTACCTTCCACCTCATCTAGCGTAATAGGAGCACTTTGGGCTTCCTCGATGAGATCAGGCGTTATTCCGTTTTGCTCGAAGTTCAAAGAGGCTTTAGTAGATGTTTCTCCATAGTCGTTAATGGCCACGCATTCGTACTCTCCTGCGTCTTCTGGTTGAACGTCATCAATAACCAATGAGAACATGCCTGGACCTTCATCGTCGACCAAGATAAACCGGCCCTTGTCTTCGATTAACTTGTCATCCTTGATCCATTCGATATCGACATCTTCAGTTGCTACGATCACGTCGAATTTTGCTTCTTGACCTGGGATAGCGAAAACGTCCTTCAGTGTCTGCTTGAAGACGGGCTTCTTGTCTCCTTTCTCTTTGTCCGATTCTTTTTGCGTGGGAACTGCGTTAGGGTAACAATAAAGAATGGGTATAAACTATCTCGTCAACTGACCCCAGGGATCCTTGTCGTCATGTTTGCAATATACATGCCTGTAGTATATAGCATTCTCAAACCCAAGAAATGGTTTCAAAACACTACATACCTTTTGTACAAACACATTTACACACAACGATATCTAGACTACACATGATACCAACACAGACAGTTATTACATCGAATTCTATACTTACCTGATATTGTTCGACAACAACTTTGTTTTAGAACTTTGGAACCAGAATCTTACCTTATCACAGTGATGGTTGGCTATAAAATGACTTTAAGATTATTAGCTATACCAAATAATCAAACGAGAGAACATAAGTGTATTAATTACTACTCAGGGGATTTTATAGAGTTGACTCATGGGTAAACGAGCTTTATTTGGGGGAACTCCCTGAAGTGACGTAACCTATTGTTTGATCCCCATCCCTGATTTTACCCTATTCCCTATCAATTGGGATGAGATCGCACCTCTTCGAAACATGCAATGCAATTCGATAGAACGTGGCACATTGAGACAAAGGATTCAAAAGATAGACAGTGAAATCTAATGTTTGGTTTACAGTAACCAATAACAGAAGCTCTTCCGAGAAAGTCAAGTCTATCTGATCAATTGTCCTTTTGTTCATATTTGTGACGACAACTTGCTGTCATCTAATAAATCGCGGCGGGACTTACGCCACCAAAAGCATTTTTTTTACCTTTTTAGGCTAACTATTGTCTGAGGGGGAGGAGTCCCTTTATGCTATTCTTCTTTGCACCCCTACCAATGCCATTGTATTTCAACTATACACCAGCTCGAGAGAAGAAAGGGAAAATTTCATTTGATCGCATAAAGCGTAGCAATTCCTAAAACGAGATATTTTATTACATACAGCGATATCAATAAAAAACAGCCCAAACAAAAATGCTCTATTTTTTTATTTCTTCCAAGCTAATATCTCATTGGAGATAAATACTCGAAGACTCTATTTGTCTGAAAATCAGGATGTGAGAAAATAACGCTGCAAGGTGCAACTCAAAAATTACTTCTGGTATACAAATGTTTAGATCATCGATTCAAGAATAACGCTTTGCTAATTGCAAGCATTTATGAGAGGATCAAAAACAGCTCATTGATTTAATGTAATCAGAAATAATTATGATAATCAAATTCGTAATACTAACTTAACTAGCAACTAAAATGTTGTGTTGGTGGTGGTGTTACTTTGAAGGTTATTCTTATTGGACAACTATCTTCCTATTTCGAATCCATTATTTCATTTTTCTACTTTTAATGTCACAGTCCTAAATGATTTGCCAATGCGGTTGGTTGCCTCGCAGACGTAAGTCCCGCTGTCTTCCGGTGTCAGACCATAGATGTTCAGGTACTGTACCTCTCCACGTGATCTTGTATCTCTTCGCGATGTGTCAAACAGAAGAATTCCATCTTTGTACCAAATGACACTTGGATTTGGATCTCCTTTCACTGTGAATTTTAAAGATAAATTGTCGCCTTCTAGTGCAGCTTTGGAAACCTCTCGTTCCTCTTCCAGAAACTCGGGCGCGAACTGTTTGCCGCTGACATGCAGATCAACGATCGAAGTTGTTTCGCCACAGCTGTTCAAAGCAACGCACTCATAAAGGCCACTGTCATCCTTCTGGATGTTGTAGATGACGAGGGAATGCAAGCCCGTCTTTGCGCCATCAAAGATTTGGTATCGTTCGCCTTCAACGATCTTCCTTGTTCCTCGGTACCACTCAACTTTTGGCCGAGGGAACCCAGTGACGGCAAAATCGTACTGAACTTCACTTCCTTCAAAAGCTTCTACCTTTTTCAACTTCTCACTTATTTCTGGTTTGGCAAAACATTCGCTAACGTTTAAACTAGCTGCAGAAGTGGCAGAGCCGAGTTCATTTTCAATGACACATTTGTAGATACCTCGGTCTTCATTGGTGGTGCCTCTTACTAGCAAAATTACCACTTTGCCATCAAAGTACGTCCTAATACGATAATCTCTTGCAACTGGCTTGTCATCTCTAAACCACTGGACAGTTGGTACTGGAATCGCGTGTATCTCGCCGACAAATCTCGTCGTGTCGCCCTCGATCATTTGCATTGGTTGAAGCTCGACTGTGAAATATGGCTTGACCCACTGATCTCTTGAAACCCGAACTGACAAAAATCGAACACAAAGTCATTAAGAGTCGAAATTTATACGAAATCACGTAGAAATGCAAATGACCGACGTTAATGACTAGGTAAAATGAGTTGAATGATCGAATGATTTGAACGAACCTGAACGACGTGTCCACGAACTCGAATGAAGGCGAGCCGCAAAATCCAGGCGAATGCGAAGAAAATGAATAAATGTAACCCATAAGAATGAAATCATATTCCAACATTTCTGGTGAATGAGCCCTGTGGTGTGGAAATGACTTCTTCGAAGTTATAGAATGTGGACGAAACTGAAGGCGACTATTGAGAAATGTGAACGAGGAATCAGCAAGGTTTATAGACGTCTAAAGCGCTGATAAATATAAACAAATACGACTTTAACTGTGGCCAAAAAGCAGGAGAAGAAACACCAAGAAAATACCACCATGTTACTAATGATATGGAAGAATGTGATAACAACTGTAGAGAAAAGTGTAAAGGAGACCAATGAAAATATCATGTAACTCAATTATCTCAAGGAAATGAATATATGGACCGCGTGGCACTATTAGAAATACATATATTGGAAGTAATGCTAAAGTGTAGTGCTTGGGGACGAGGTTTAAATTCCGGGCGAAAGACCCTTGGAGTACATATATATTCGGAAGAAATTAATTTCCGACCTCGCTGGGACACCGGCCTGCTCTCAGTCTGACCTCTAGTTCAGCTGGTAGAGCATCGGTGTACAATTCCGAAGGTCGTGGGTTCGAATCCCAACGAGGTCGGAAATTAATTTTTCCGAACATATATTCCAAGGGTCTTTCGCCCGGAATTTAAACCTCGTCCCAAAGCACTACACTTGACTATTACTTCCAATATATGTATCTCAAGAAAATACTGTTTAAAACATCTGAACGACAACTGTGGCAAATGAGATGAAAGGTTATCGCTGTTTTTCAATAATGCAAAAACAATCGGGGTATTACAACTACCTGATATTCTCACGTCGTACGCTTTTACAGCTTTTCCAAGACTGTTTGTAGCCTGACACCTGTACATACCCGAGTCCTCCACTTTAGCATTTTTGATGATGAAGTAATGCGCATCGCCACGCGAAATGATCTCATAATCTTTGGACTCCGTCAACAGTCGTTCTTCCTTGTACCATCTAATGGTGGCACTTGGGTTGGCTTTTACCAAACCAATTATTTCTACTCTGTGGTTTTCGGAAGCCACTACAGGTTCTACTCCGTCACCATCGATGAAATACGGAGCAAACTGCCTTTTTTCGCCGGTTACTTCAAGATAACCCAGGAAAGTTGTCTTGCCAGCTTTGTTTGAACCTACACATTTATATATTCCTCTGTCATCGGAATCAACATCCTTTATAGTCAGCGTGTACACTCCTTCCGTAACTGTTATGCGGTATTTTCCTCTGTCGCGTAGCTTAACATTGTCTTTGTACCAAACAACTTGATCTGGTCTGCCAGCGTCTTTAAAACGAACGTCAAACCGTGCTTCTTCACCCAAGAAAGCTACCACTTCTTTGGATTTTTCCACTAACAGAGGTCTTGAAAGCTTTTTGGAAATACGAAGTTCTGCACTACTGGAAGACGTACCAAGGTCATTACTTGCAGAAAAAGTGTACGTTCCACCATCATCTAAAACTGATCCCTTGATGACCAGAATATGCACTTCGCCAAAAGATTCGGTCGAGATGCGACGATTGAATTTCAGTGGTATATCGTTTTTCAACCACTGGATTGATGGCCTGGGCTTGCCAGAACTTCTGCAAATGAGCATGACATTATCGCCTTCTGTAACGTCAAGTGGAGATAACTGGGTACGAATCGAAGGAGCTTCATCTAGTGGTTTGGAGGCTGTAAAAAAGCAAAGAAACGTTAGTCAGGTTAATTTGCTTGTTCTATGTGACTTCAATGCATGTTACTATTTGGGGGGAAAGCAAATCAATTCAGTTTCTTTAAAATTGAAAAGATTGTCCTTTCCAAGCGAACTGCATTCCAAAATGTCACAATGGGTCGCTTATAAGCTCATCAACATGTGTTAAAAGTAATTCAGTGAGAACTGAAAAAGCAGGAGAACATGATTTACCCTCAACTTGGACGTCGAACGTTTTAAAAAGTGAACCTAATTCGTTTACGACTTCACATCTGTAGACTCCCGAATCCTCTGGCAATGACGACGTGACAAATAGAATCTGATTATCATCACGAGACAGGAAGCGAATCCTTTTCGTCTCACTGAGCTTCTCGTCATCTTTGTACCATTTAACGATTGGCTTGGGACAAGCCTTGACTGGTAAGACGATGTTCAATTCTTCTCCTTGATAAACAACTATTGGACTCTCATCAATTTCATAGGGAGAGTGTGGGGCATATTCAATATGCTTGACCGTTAGCTCTGCTCGACCCGTCGATGTTCCAGCTCGATTACTTGCTACACATTTGTACGATCCTTCATCATCTTTATCCACATTCTTTATCAAAAGTGAGTAGCTACCACTTTCTGGAGAACTGTCTATCTCGTATCGTCCACCATGTGTGATTTTAATTGATCCCTTGTACCAATCAACCTGTGACTGTGGTACACCTTTGACGTGGGTTTCTAAGCTGACATCACATCCTACAGTAGCTTCCACAGGACCAATTTTCTCCAGGACAGGTTTGGTTATCACTTCAACACCATCGACAGCGATAGTACCAGCTGCAATAAAGAAGCAATGAAAACACCTTAGATTTTAAGAATTGCAATTTATTTTTTGTGTGTGTGTGTTTGAAGAACGTGTCTAATACTGGAGCAAACAAAGAAAGATACCTTGAGATAAGAAGATAAGAAAACAAAGTAAGATACCTTGAACGTCCAGAATACAACTTCTAAAGCACTTGCCGAGACGACTTCTAGCTTCGCATAAGTAAGTTCCACTATCCTCCGGAGTCAGTCCAAAGATATTGATGTAATGGACATTTCCACGATACCGCATATCAATGCGGGTAGTGTCGTACAAAAGGATACCATCTTTATACCACGTGACATCTGGTCTTGGATATCCTATAACTGAGAAACTGATATGACCAAGTCCACCAACTCGAGCGACTTTGGCGTAGTCTCCTTCCTCTTCAATGAAATCAGGTCCAAACTGATGTTCATTGACTGTTAAGTTTAACAGACTGCCAGTTGCTCCATGCTCATTTGTTGCAATACACTTGTACGTGCCAGTATCGTCAAGTTTCAAGTCTTTGATGACAAGTACATACACGTCTCCGTTCTGAATACTTTTATATTTGTCTTCCATCACGAGTTTCGACTTTTCCCGGAACCATTCAACCTCTGGTCGGGGATACCCTGTAACCTGCACTTCCAGCCTTGTTTCGGTACCTTCGATAGCATCAATCTCTTTCATCTTAGCTAATATCTGCGGTTTTGAGGACGCTCGATTTACGATCAAGTGCGCACTTGTACTGGCAGACCCAAGATCGTTGGTCAGGACACATTTGTAAATGGCGTCATCATCAAGCGATACCCGCTGTAACAAAAGCTTGACGAATCGTCCATCATAGTACGTCCGCACATTGAAGTCACTTTCGATAGGTCTATCATTCTTGAACCAGCGGATGATTGGCACTGGAACACCAGTAGCTTCGACAACTAACTTCACAATTTCGCCTTCTGTAACGTTAGTATCTTGGAGCTCAGATGTAATGGTTGGTATTGTCCACAGTTCCCTCGGTGCAAGAGCTATGAAGAAAAAAAAGTATGAGAAAGATTAGCACATACGACACCGCATCATTGATTGTAGTATAAAATCATAAAGATCATTATTATGCTATATAATAGATACCTTTGACATCGAGGTCAAACATCCTGAAGGTCATCCCCTCACTGTTCTCCGCCACACACTTGTAGGCGCCTGAATCTGCAGTCGATGCATTTGTGATGGTAAAGTAATAAATATTGCCGCGTGATCGGATGTCAGTTCTGTCGTTCTCTGTCATTTCGTTTCCATCCTTGAACCATGTCACATCAGCCTTAGGCTTACTTCGGATGATTGCACTCATGCTAACAGTCTGCCCCTCACGGCATATGACCCTTTCGGGTCCTTCTCCTTCAGGGAAGATAGGGGCGTAATCCATTTCTTGTACAAAGAGCTGACAACGAGTTGTTATCCTGCCCTGATCATTACTTGCAACTGCCATGTATGTTCCTAAATCATCAAGTTCAACGTCCCTTATAGCGAGCGAGTGAACTCCATTCTCTTCAGAAATTAAGTAACGTCCTTTCGAGAAAAGTCTATCAGTATTGTGATACCACACAACTTTTGGTGAAGGAACCCCTTGCACGATAAACTCCAATTGTGCCTGTCTACCAACGATTGCTGAAGCATCCTTTAATCTCTTCTCAAATGAAGGCCGCACGCGCTTTTTGTTGACTGTCAAGTCTGCAATGCAAGAGGTATAGCCAGCTTTGTTTCGCACAATACATTTATATATCCCTTGATCTTGTAGCTGTGTATTCTTTATAGCAAGAGTGCAGACCTGACCATCGAAAAATGTCATCACGCGTGAATCCATCAATACAGGTTCATCGTTTCTAAACCATTCAACTGAAGGCTGCGGTTTTGCTGCTATAGCGCATACGAGTTCAATGCCATCTCCTTCAGTAACCTCTTTGTTGGCCATCCTGCTGATGATCACTGGCGTTCTCGCACTTGTCTCGGCATCTGAAAAGAAACGACATTTTTAACTCCTGGATACGCGAAGCGTATAGGAACGAGTTATTGTGAGGGGTCTGAACGTCACTCGCTCGCTCACTCGCTCACTCACTAAGTGATCCGTTAAGCACATCGATATCTAAACGTTAATTCGATTAGTAATCGTTTTCCGAAGATCTTCCGACTAGACGTGTACTGTCATC
>JAABNW020126886.1:0-13599 GCA_015164035.2 Radianthus crispa | reverse complement strand
GCCGTTCAATAAACTCGCAGATCGTGTTTTATCGAGTCTAAAACCACTCGGCTACGCCTCGTGGTTTTAAACCCGATGAAACACTCCTGCTCGTTTATTAAACAGTACTTAGATCATTCGCCTTTTTCTTTTACTTGTCACCTTTGGCGCCTCTCTGATCTTACTTGATTACAATTAATGTATTTTCCGCAGATCGGATCATAATATTTAACTCAGCCTTTAAACAAAAATGTCGTTTCTATATTCCTGAGGGTCATTGACAAGAGCAGAATCAAATCACAACTGAAATAACAACTCCAAAGATTGAAAATTAAAAGAATGATAAAAACAAAACAAAAACTTGTTAACTAAAGCCGAAGTAGGTCAACAGAACTGTTCACTGAACAAACAAAACGAAAAATGAAAAAAGTAACGACAAAGTTGAACGTAAAGACAACAGTGACGAAAGCAAAATTTTGAACTTTGAAGAGGAAAAGAATACAGCCTGGTTTTCACTAGCGACACAAGCATAAGCACAACGACATAAGCAAGCGCAGATAGTACTGCAAGGTTGACTGGGTGTTTTGTTCTCTCCAAATACAAAGGGGTTAACTAACCATAGAAGGCTAACTGCGCTTGCGTATGTCGTTGTGCTTATGCTTGTGTCGCTAGTGAAAACCAGGCTTACGAAAATGAGGCCCTCTGTGCGGCGGCTTTCGTGGAGACACCAGCAGGAGCAACAAAGTTACACGCAAGCTACACAGGTTACCCAGAAATCATAGGACGGTTTTCCGCCCTCCCAAGCGGCCTTATACCATCTGCGCATGCGTAGAGCCCAAGTTCAAAGTTCGCACCGGAGACCAAACTGGGTTCAAACTTGACAAGCCGGTTTAATCTTATCAACATCACCCACGAAACATTTTCTGGGCGGTGTTGATGAAAGTCAGAACACGACTGACTCGCCAATCGAATGGAAATAAACCGCAAGCATCATAATTCAAACCAAATAAATTGTCGGTCCAGAGCGGTTGTCGAGTGTCATTTATATAGATTAAAAGATCATGCAGTTGCTTCGAATTTTAATGAACAAAGGAGACAATATTCTGCCTCCCGGTCTGATTGACTTCACTTCAGCTCTCAAGAGAATGAATTCTAACCACAGTACTTATCTAATGACAGTATAGACGGTGATGAGGGCGCCGCTCTCCTCCTGGTGAAAATAATTGCGAATAACGAGCAATTACCTGCACTCGCTACTAATATCTTTCAAGGCTTTTTCTGGATAAAATACGGCATATACTCAATGAATTGGTTCGTTCATTCACTCACACGAATGATAGTATTTTAAATATTACCTCCGGGCTGTCTTTGTCAGGGTGTAGCTAGTTCATATAGATTTACGGCCTGATGAAAGGTGTGATAAAGATAAAGAAACTGGATAAAGAAAGAACAAGACAAGAAAGACAGGAAGAGAGAGAGAGAGAAGAAAGGCAAAATGACAGACAGAGAGAAAAAAGAAGACAAAAGAGGAGAAAAATGGATAAAAGAAAGGGCGAAAGAGAAAGACAGATAAACAAAGTAAACGAATGAATGAATGAAAAAGAAAGAAAGAAAGAACTAAAAGATGGAAAGAAAGAAGAAAGAAAGACAGAGAGGGAGAAATAAAAAAAGAAAGACGAACCAAAGAATAATTGAATAAACGAAAGAATTGTACCGTAACTTAACAGCAAGTCATACAAGTCTGAAATAGGAAATCTCCAGCTATATCCCTGTATTTACAAATACTAAAGAATCGATAAACTGATAAATTCAGAACAAATCTAATAACGAGATTCTTTTTTGCAAAATTCCCTTTGGAGGGTCATCTGCTGCGTAAAGAGACAGAGTATATGTGTGTGTGTGTGTGTGGTATAGAAAGAGAGTCTATCGCGTTTCTTATCTGTAGCGCCCAACAAGGCAGAAATAGTTAGACTGGACACACACTCTTCAAAGTAAATGCATCACTTTATAGCAGAACAGGAATTCCAGGCTTGAGTAAGCTATTTGATAAGAGATTACTATCGATCATTAAGGCCTGGTTTCCACGAGCATCATAATCATAAGCAACATACACAGACTCAGTAGCGTACTGCTCATTAGCAGCAATTGTCTTCTTTCACACCTAGATGATAAATGTGTTAGTGAGTCTGCGCATGATGCTTATGATTATGACGGTCATGTGAACCAGGCCTAAGATTTTAGGATTGTTGCATGGACAAATTTAAGGCAGCAATCGAGGTAAAGCACTCTTCTTACTTGACCGCCATCTTCACACGGAGACCAGCCTATTAATACAGAAATCCAAATAACGTATTGCAGAAACGTCAACCGCTACTTTTGATTGGCGCTCTCCAGCGATAATAACCTCAATTGCATGTCAAGATGGCGGAGACGCAGCAGTGTTGCTGAGCTCATTCAAGATAAGGGATCAACCGCCCTTCGAGGGTTTTCCTCCATTTTGACCTTTGCCGCCTCCTCCCTCCCCCCTCCCCCAAACTCTTCACATATCTCAGAATAGCTGTTATTACAGCTGAGCCCGCAATACAATATTCCTTTTGTTTTAGAGTCATCCAAGCGAGTCTATCGGGTCAATACAATGCTTTTTATCTTATCTACTTCTCATTTACATCAGCCGTAATAGCTGCTATTTCGAGTTTTGTTTTCTTGGCAACGCTATCTACGAAACACCTTCCGCTCCAGCGTCGGTCATCCTTATCCCCCACACATACATCTTTCGCGATTCAAACTTGTTCCATGTTTTCCCCGCTTTTATTGTTGCGTCCTATTTTGTCTCCTCCCAATTGTCTCCTGGTCCAGCCAAGTTATGTATTTCGTGATATTTCCCCGGTTTTGTTTTTTATCTGGATTTTGATCAATCTCAAAATTGACACTCGGTACATGAATACAATTTGCATAGCACATCATCAACTAAGCTGTTTTTCCGTATTTGGCTCTCGGAAAATATTAAAATTATGAAGTAAGATTCTCCAGCTTGTTTTTGTTTTCGTAATAGAACCATGGTCTGGTTGGCTTTCGGTGCCTTTGATTTCGAAATTGGAAGCGGTTTAAGTTTGAGCAAATAAAAGTTAACGGTTTTTGCTCGATTGTACGTACATTTGTGCATCTGTTGAGTAAACTAGAATTATTCAGTCACCTGAAGACATCTGAGATCGCAAATATTTCAAACGAACGTCATATTGACTTAAGCTTTTTTAATACGCGCAGTTTTCATGAAATTTGAAATGTGTTGACGTTGAGAAGGAAGTTGTTTAAATATATCAAAAATCGTGGGTTTTCATGACGACTTTGTCCAGCTCATTGGATTCATATCGATATAATTTCGATTGCGCATTTCAATGAACTCTTAGACGAGCCGTCTCACTTATGATAATAACATGTCAGATGTATAGCATGAGTGTACAGGTGGTTCGAAGCCTCAGGCCGAAAGGCTAGGGGTGGGGTAGGGGAGGAAGCGCGATATTTCCTATCTCACTGAACTTGTCGATATTTTGTCGCATCTGACGGACCAAGAACTAGAATCTTAAAGAAATTGAATAAAAGGATAACTACCAAAAACCGACCAACCAATCGACTGGCATACATCCGATCGATAAAGAATCGACAAGTAGATAACGATCAGTCGATTGACGGTTCGACCCGGGCATATAGCCGATCGACAAAGAACTAACGCAAGTAGATACCGACCAATCGATTGACGGTTTGATGGACCCGATCAAACATTGACAATTGGCGGGGTTTGTTCGCCATAGTTGAAAGCATGTTTTTGAATATCTCGAAAGCTGTGGTACTTTATCTAGCACGATAAAGAATCCTTGCCTATCAGGCTAAACAATACCATTAAGTGTTGTGTAAAGCAGCTGAAACCGCGTTGCATTAACATGTTTCATTATCTTCGCTTTTTGCGAGGACAAAGAAACTTATAATTAGCAAACTTATGGATTATCTCTAGAATAAATAAAGAAACCAAGAGAGTGGTAATTAACGATATTGAATGCGTGACTTTAGTTAACCAAAATGAAATTGGACTCTGGAAAATAGCCCAAAATGCATTCGTGAGAAACATGAATAGGCATACTGGTGCTCGTCAGCCATAGGAGGGAATATTTAGTGGATTAATACCCTCATTCAGTCCATTGGAAACAATTCAGAATATCATATACATGGTATTAGGCGTTTCAGGAGAAGTCGAACTTCTTAAAAGTGTTTGAGGAAGATATTAAAAGCGAAAGGTGCTTAAGGAAGTCGAATTCAGTATGTTTATTTGTTTGCGCTGTGGAAAAGGCATAAACTGAATGGAGATAGAAAGATGAATGGAGCACACCTGACAAGAAGACTTTCTTAACCAATTTATTTAAATTGAGAAGATTCAAAAATAATTGGATATTATCCGAGACATTCACTTGTCGATTCAGAAAAGTGTTGCGATAAAACTGGTAACCAAGACGATCGGCGTGCCCTCCAAATTTGTCGATCCCTTAATTCGTTTTCCATGCCTCAAAGTTCATTTTTATTTTTGTGATTAGTCTTGCAGACGAAAAAAATTGAAAATACGCAGAGAAAACAGTTTAATTTGAAACGATTCTAAAAAAATTGCGTGTTGAACAGAAATAAATTTTACAAAGCCGTCAAGTTTTGGATAATTTTCCCCAAACATTTAGCTCCAGAAAAACCGACAGACACCCAATACATGTGGGGATAACAAAGCGGAATAATTTGTAATTGTAAAAACCAGTGAGTCTAAATTCCATCCAGTAAATTATTCCAAAAATAGCTTCTCTTTTCACTTTGCACTTGGAAAATCTCCAAGATGTTTTATTCCGAAGTGTTTCTGCTGAAATTCAACTTACTATTAATATTATTCTTATTTATTAAATATACATGAATTTTACAAACGTTTAATAACAGAAAGTAGTCGTATATTGTAGGCAAAAGTGAAAAGACATACATTGGCAATAGCCCAACCATAAATATCGCGCAAAGCATCTCTAGAACACGACAAATATTAAGAAGATTTCAGACACAAATACAATAGAAAGGAAAACAACATAGTTAATCAATGTTTAGGAACAAAAAAAGGCAGTGTTTGCTTAAAATAGTCGCATTCGAAGCAAAAAAAAAAGTGCAATGACCTGCGCGTGTCTTGTCCACCGGAACCTTGAACCACGCTCTCCGCCATATCTCGAGGGCATTTCCACAAAGGTTGTTGTTGTTGTGTTGGCCTTGTTCTCCGTCGATTACTAAGCAAATAGAATTCTCCCTTCCTTTTTGGTTAGGACGACGAGTACTTGACATTTGAAGTAAATTGGAACATGTGAAACTGCATCAAAGTGCTTTTAAGGCTAATTAAAGCCTGAAACGAAAATTATTCAAATTTCCGAAAGATGTTTCGGTGTTGGGGATCTATCACGATGATTTTCAGCTGATCGAGACTGGTATACATTCAAAAGCATGATAATCCAGAAATAAAAAAAATCAAAGAAACAAAGAACCAAGCGAACGAACGAAAGAAAGGAAGGGAAAAAAGGAAGAAAGAGAAAAATAGAGTAAGAAACATAAGAATTATAACAATTAATAAATAAAAGAAAAAGCCACAAAGAAGACAAGATCAATGTCAGTCGTTTCGTGGTAGAATCAGAAGGAGCCATGATCAAGCTTAGATATCACATATCCATACTATCTTAGCCACTTCATTTGAACAATCCTTACACAATCAATACAGCCACATTACAGCTTTTCCCGTTCCTATCTTTTTTGTCTATGCTTTGCATCCTATTGATCGACACAAATATAGATATATTCGATATATCACAGAGCTATTTCCAATTTGACTTCCTTCGTCAGTCTTTTCCATTAGAAAAACGGCGCTGAAATACTTAATTCTATCGAGTCCCTCTCAGGGAGTATTAGGGGCAAATGATGCAGGTGATTCTGAAAAATGAGCCCTTCATAAGAGTCAACTTTCGAGTTGAAAGTCTTGTGTGTGTGTGTGTGAAGAATCAAAAGTAGTGGAAACTACATGGCCAAAGTTAGGATTATCATCATTATTAATATTTGTTAGTGCATTATTATTATTATTATTATTATTATTATTATTATTATTATTATTGAAAACTTAAAGCTTCTATAGTTATCACTATTATTGTATCGTATATATATTTTTTCTTATTTTTTTCTCTGTATATGTCATATTCGAGTAGCCAATTGCAAATTACCTTCAAGAAGAGAGATTCGCAATTGTTGTAAAAAATTAAAATAAAGTTGTCATTATTATCCAAAAAGCTCTATATTTTAGCAAAATCATAGTCTATCGTATCAAGAGAAACAAACGAATTGAAAAACGAACGTATTATAATCAAGTCGATTTTTTTGCTTGGCTGGTCGTCATGTATAAAGTATCTTCGGCATGGTTAATAGCGAAAGAATATAAAAAAAGGTAAACAAACCCAATATAACAAGAAAAACAGACGAAGAATCAGGAAAATAAGAGACAAAGGGAATTGCAAATTCACAAAAAAGAAAAGAAAAACTGAAACGGGGGAGCAAAAATAATAATTAAATTATAATAATAATAAAAAGAACGACTGTTGTCTTCAGTTGTCAGACGTGAATTAAAAACACTGAAAGAAATGCTGAAAAACAAGGAAAACTGAAACGGCTAAAAATAAGCTCTGAAAGAAGCAGCTTCTATTCAACAAGAAGACAAAAGAATTGATATCAACTCGGGAAAAAAATGACCAACTTTAATAAATAAATTCACCTAAATACTAATGAATTATATTTATTCAGGAAAAATACTAATGAAAACGATAAGACAAAACGAATAAGATCAACGGGCGAAAATAAATATTTGAGTACTACCAGTCCGTAATGAAGGCAGTCTTGAATAGCTGGCCGGCTGGACAAAATGAGACGATATTCGAGTACCAACTCGATCACCGTAATACTCTAGTATACTGTATACATATAAAGGAAGTGCATGCGGTGCGCTTTACCGAGTCATCAACGACATTCCTGGAGCCAATTAATACTCTAGAACGACATACATAAAAAGAGATAGCTTTCTACAAGCTTTTACTAACAAAGAGTAAAATTCAGGAACTGTTTTCGCCTCTGGAGTTGTTCTATTAGTAATCCTGCGTTGTTTTTTTTTTTTGTTTTTTGTTTTTGGTTTAGATAACCGTGGTTCCTTTGAAAGCCATACATTAGGATATATGTAGAGAGATGCTTTATACATTCTGGAAAATTGCTTACGGAAAAGAACATGAATTGACTGTTTTCAGTTTATCGATGTTTTCAGTCTGAAGTTGATCGATCAGTGATCGCTGTTTTAATGCGCATAAGTTGGTGTCCCTCAGACAAACAAATATTAGGATAAGTGGATGAACTGGAACAGTTGTTATACTGGCGTCGTAAGCTTTACTTTTTCTTCGTCTTGAATAAGAGATGAGAGACCTGCTTGGCTGTTTAGTTTAAGATGTCTCCCCGCCGTAGACGTTCCGTTGGTATATTCCGGCGAACCGGCTTGGAGTTTGCGCTTGCTATAAAAGATCTTCCTCAGGCCATGTTTGAACCTCTTGTTGAAAATGAAGTAAATAAAAGCATTTTGCGCAACATTGGAGTGACTTAGCATAAGTAAAATGAATTTAAGATTCTCTGTTTTGCATTGATTGCTGGAATCAAGCTTCCTTTTGTAGAGCTGCAGAAAGAAGAAGATATTCACAGGAGCCCAGCTAGCCACAAAAAGCACGAACACGGAGATAAGCATGACTGCGACCTCTCGATTCTCCTTGTTGCGCACCCGTCGTTGCTCTCTGCTTTGCTCGAGAGCGTTGCTCCTGCAGTACAATTCCATAACGACCCGCGTGTAAAAGAAAGCTATTGACATGATGGGAATGGCGTAGAGCACCACGAAGCCTGTGGTGAAATACACCTTGTGGATCATCATGTGTTTTGTACGAACGTCAGACCAGACTTGTCGACAAAACTGGTCACCAGATTGATTTGTATACACGTCCATGGTGATGAAGTAGTGGGAGTGCATAGCTACAGCTACGGTCCAAATCATGGCGATTATGATATAGCATCTCCTCGAGGTGATTATGTTGGACTTGTAAGGATGGATGATAGCTAGGTATCTGTCAAAAGCGATGACCGTCATGCTATAGATGGACACCGCAAACGAAACATCTTGGATAAAGGGTACCAATTTGCAGAAGAACACGCCGAAGGCTCCGGGGATCAACCACGCTTGGTTGCTTAATATGAACATAACTTGAGTCGGTAAGACATTGATGGTGGCAAAAAGATCCGAGATGCACATGTTGACGATAAAGCGGTTGGTAATGGTTTTCATTCTCTGGTCTCTCATAATCACCACTACTACTAAACTATTGCCGAGCAGAGAAAAGAATATGATCGCACAATAGCCCAAGAGTTTGCCCGCTCGCTCTTCGGTCGTAGCTAATGAACAGAAATAAGTCGTGTTGAAGTCTGATTCGTTTCTTCCTTCCATTTTCTGGATTCTGTTTTCTGTGAAATAATACCCTGGAATTCAGTAAATGTTCATATCCTGGCTCTAGTCTGAAATGGTTATTTTTAGATGGCACTATGAATACATAGTGAAAGCCCAGGAGGTCACGAGAGGAATACATGCATGCTTGACGATGTCATGTGGACAAAGCGTCAACAGTCTCCTCTCGTGAAGTGCTGATAAAATAGGACACAAAAATACTTACTCGTTTGCGCCTTTAATTATTCCAGGATTAACAAGATAACTGGGCGTTCGTCTCGAACACGTATTTCGCGACACCAAGACGCGAATTCGAGAAAATAAGTAGCGAGAAGTGAAAAGGTTCCAGAAATTCTCCGTGTCGTCTAGTTGTTAAGATAAAACTGAATCAATACTGTAGGCGATCGTTGTGCTTGCTGATACGTTCCACAATGCTAGATCAATGAACCACAGTCTCACAGCTTCTACCTATATTCAAATGCACTTAGATGCCTGGTATCATGCTGCTCGCTTGAAAACAGATTAACATGTGTCGAAACTTTGTCTTCCTGCTTTTCTCCGACCCTGAACGCGCGGTGCTGAGCTCAACAATCGTCTCCATCCAACTGGCCCAACTGTTCAGCGACTTCCGATTATATACCAGAAAGCGAGACGCCTGATCACGTGACCGATACGTAACTGAGTTGCCGTAAAGTTGGGATGGGATGCTAAGACATAGGTTCTTGTGATTGACTTGTGCAGTGGCGAGAAATCGTTGATTGGAATAGCAAATACAAAAGCGACAGGTGGAAGATGACGGTCGTGAATAAAAGATGAAACAACAGACAAAACATCGTTCAGTTGGAGAGACGATTCGGTCACAAAAATACCATATTTACCACAAGAATAAGCTGCGACTTTCTGTAGTTCTACGTAGAGTGACATTTTGGAAAGAACAAAAATTTGTTTGAAAAAGCTCGTGTGTATGTACCGTGGAGGTTATCATGAATTCACCACGAGATGGAACTCGTTCTCGAAAGATTCATTTCTAATGTGCTAAACTAAAAATAACCACGAAATAAATCAACCACCGAACTACCCAATCCATAACAATAACACACAAAAACAGCACAGCTCCAACTACAAAGTCATTAAAAATATATTTCATGGTATAATCTACTGGGGGTCCTCGATGCTCTTTTGTTCATTCATATGTGTGTTCTCAGTTTCAATACTGCTAAACCACCAAATCAATGTGCTCCTATAATTTTTCACTCTAAATCATTTTTGTACGTCTCTCCTCTACTATAAATAACGAATAACTCGAAAACTCAGCTGCAAGTTCTCTTCCGCATACAATTTGCATACATTAATTTTTTTCAAAACTGTACTGACAAACCTTCGATCTCGAGGATTTTCTTCCGAATTTTTGTTGTCTTCACAACGACGTTCGATTCGCTTTTATATTGGTTTGTTAATAACGCACAAAAGGTTTGTCTCACGTTTTATTTTCAATAAACATGGGATCAAGAGCTTTTTTATCTTGACTTTCGCCATCTTATCTCTACATTTTAGATGCTCATGAGACAAGAAGGACGTTTCAGTCACTTTCTTTAAATTTATTCATATTAATTCATATCAAGTGCTTCGGTGTCGTTTCAAGGAAACTTAAAATTTAAGAAATCCTTTTAAAAAATCATTTGTTACAAGTTCATCCAAATGGCACCAATTCGATTTTTCTTTGAATAACAACGATCAAAGATATGGGATTTTTTCAAATAACAACAACACGAAACACTACGAAATATAAAGAAAAACTAAAGGAAGTAGTCAGTTATTTGTAAGGTAAAAAGAATTCAAATATTTTTTTTCTTTTTTTGATGAAAAATTTAATTCAATTCAAAACTAAAAGTCCTTATAAACTTCGTATTAGACTAGAGGAACATGTGCCAAGTTCAATTTCACATTAAGATTCATTTAAAAATGGCATAATAATTCCCTTAAATTGATTTTTCTCGGCAAAAAAAAAAGAACTAATGGGAAATTAGACAAATAATCAGGACTCAAAGAGTTAGCAAAAAAGAAAAAAGAAATTCAAGTGAATATCAATATATCGCATTTGATAGACTTCATTTATTGTTATACATGAACCATGGGTGGAAGGTTAAACGATAGGTACTGCAAGCTAGGTAGGGGCTATTGGACACCCGTTTTCGTATTACGGAGGCCTTTTCAAGAATAAGATTACATGAGAAAGAAAAGATTTTGAACAGCAGTCTGTTGTAGGGTGCAATATCCACACAGGAGATATACATGCTTATGTTAACGAAGAATCTTGCTAAGTGAAGAAGGAAGAAAGCATTTTGTCACTTAACTAGGATTTTTAAGAGCCAGTGTTCCCTAGAAAGAGTTCAACAGAGCCATTGGGAGGGCGTATAGAGGAGCACGAATATGACTCTCTCTCTGATATTTTCCACGTTGCTCATTTTCATGCAATTCAATAAACACCTATTCATCTTGGAAACACTGAGACTAAACGAAGAGAATCAAGGATGTACGATGCAAGGAAAAGTGCTATATAAATGCAACAGTTCTTGTGAGTCGTCACGCCAGCGGAACCAAAAGTTTTATACATAGTATGAAGCATTGAAGACCATTGAGTCATTAGAACTTTACACTCATTTATCCGCACTTCCTATAAAAAAAGCGCTTTCTAGGGCATTACTACCTGGTATAAGTAATCATTTGACCTGAATTGTATTTACGAAGGGGAGCCATGATAGGGTGGAAATTTGATGAACTATTACTAAAGACTTAAAGTGCCCTAGACGAAGAGAAAGTACCTTTGAATGATGCCCAGATGACAAGAATAAGATGGCAGCACGCTGCGAGCGGAGGAGTTTTATTTTTTGCACGAGGAAAAAAAATGGCTTGAAATTAGCACTCAAAATCCAGTCATTTAGGAAAGAAAATTGCTTGTTTGATTGAACACGTATGAAGTTTTAAACAAGATTAGATGTTGCGTCTGTCCATGAAGGAGAGATAGTAATTCATCTAGACTGGCGTCATAAAACTGAATCATGATGCAGGAATTACTGAAACTAACACTGAAAATTCAAACGAATGAAATATTTTCATGGTCAAATATGAGGAGATTTCGTTTTAAATAAATAACTAAAAATAAATGACTAAATTAAAGCTTCAGTTTACAAAAGAGCCACACTGGGTCCAGACTTTAGCTTAAGTGAAAACTTGGAATGTTTTGTAGAAAAGCAATGCACTGAATAACAAGCACTCGTTATTAAAGAAGCATTAAAACATAAAAAAACAGCAACAAATTCGGACCAAATTACCGAACTTTTTTTCCATGTTACTTGATCATGGTTCTGTCGTGAAAAAGTCTGTTTTCAGAAATTCGAAATATAAATTTTCTTGGTTTTGAAGTAGTGCAAGAGCAGGTTGTTCAAGAGCTTAGCTATTCACTCTGAGACAAGTGACAGGTCGCTTCGAACAAGGTCGTTCTACGCAGGGTCGCTGGGTAGAGCCTTGAGCCAGATGAGAAAGTTTTTTTTTTCCGAAAAAAGTCGAACTCGTTTGAGGAGAGGGCATTGAATACAGGCCAACAAAACGGTTGGGCAATATACAAACAATACGACAAAAAAGAATGATATAAAAAATGAAAGATGATAACATGAATCTAATATGCCTCAAGAGTAGATTGTAATCACGATGACCCAGGATCTGTTATGGGAGAAATATCGTGCCAGTACAAGGAAAAAGAAAAGAACCTTTCTGAGCGTTTCTTTTCAACTCACTTAAGAAGCTACAACAACCGGCAGCCAAGTGCCTGCAAGGTCGCTAAAAATAACTTGCCTGAGCCAACAAGATTCCAATTAGTGTAAAACCTAATCAGTTTTTTACAGTATTTATGAGATATCTGAATTGCGCCACAACAATTAATATTTCAATCGCAAACTGTTCGCCGAAACTGTTTTGAGGGTTTTTAATCATGTTTTTGGCAAACAATAAGACAAGGGACATGTGGGCCTTGAGACACGGAAGATAAGAACGGTTAACCATCGAGTGTTACGCTTTTCATATCTTGGAACGACGGCTCGTCCAATATATTGGGCAAACTTATTGGTCATAAACGTAGCATGAGCCCTCGGGGAGCAAACATTTAAACAGGTCTCTGAATCATAACCGAGGATAAAGAGGCGCTTGTAAAACTGTTCCAATGAGAGTGTAGAAATCTAAGAGATTTGACTTAAAACACGAAACAAAAACCTCGCATCACAGTAAATAGTCCATGAGGATGAAAACATGTTCACAGCCGTCATTCAGCTTGCGTCTCCGCAGCCCTGTCTTTCATGTCAAAAACTTGCCAGGAGACATTATGTAAATTGGAAACATTAGAATCATGAGAACAAGCAGGATGCATTGCTTATTTAAGAAATATTTTGAAATTTTCAAAGGAATTATATACTACAAGGAGACATACCAATTTGACTTTATGAAGTAGTCTAAGTGAAATAAACGAATGAGAGAATAGGAATTTAGTGCTTTTCCATGACCTTGAGTATAATATTAGTATATCTTTTGTTACAGTTTACATATGGTATGATATATTATTATATTGGTGTTACTATTACAATGATTGATATTTGATGATATTATTATCATTATCATTATGAATAAATATTTAACATTTTGTTACTTTATATATATTATTATATTATTACTATTACAATGATTAATATTATTATCATTGTCATTATGAATAATTATAAAATAGTTGAGATACTACGCGCGCTCTGATTGGCTGCCGTCCCTGTTTATATCAGAGGACAGAGACACGCTCAGCATATTCTCGTACAAAAGTTCAAAAATATTTTACAAAAGGAATATAAAACGTCCACTTGTGTCTATATTCTGTGATATAAACACGCTGGGAGCTGTAGAGCACTCGAGAAGTCAAAGAAACACTCGGCTACACCTCGTGTTTCTCTACGACTTCTCTCTTGCTCTACAGCTCCCAGCGTGTTTATATCACAGAATATAGACACGCGCGC
>JAABNW020126775.1:0-13614 GCA_015164035.2 Radianthus crispa | reverse complement strand
GATATGTATGTAGTACAATGATGGATATGTATGTAGTACAATGATGGATATGTATGTAGTACAATGATGGATATGTATGTAGTACAATGATAGATATCAAACTGGCATTCAAAATGAAAGCAAGCATTCTTTCCATTGTTTCACTTTGCCCTTCCTGTAGGTTTACAAATAATGTTAATAACAAATTCATTATCATAGAACAACAGGGTCACAATAAACCTTTTATTATAATATCCTGTAACAAAATTAATAATTTCATATAGATTGTTTCTAGAATCTAATAGAATCTAAATAATAGAATAAAAATAGCAATGCTATTGAAATTATTTCAATCCATTAAATATTTTTTCTGGTTACTATTTTTACACCACTGTAAGTTAGACTTTTTATATCTGAAAACTGTTTTTTGTATTCTTTAACTCATCTATATCTAATATGTTAAAATATCTAGTATTAAGTCATCTTGGTGTCATATTTTTGTTATATTATTGAGATTAAAATTAAATTCAGATTCCTCCAATAGCAGTGCAGATTTATTGAAAACAATCCCCAACTGGTGGCACTACTTTGTTATTCCTAACATACCAGGAGTATTACAAACATTTCTAACACCAGGCATATAATGTATGCAAACAGAATCTACCTGTCTTGTGTGGATGGAAGAAAATCCTTTTTTAACCTTATAAAAAATGTGATTCTTTTACTTCTTGGAAGACAGGCATTTCCATATGGAAGGCCTCACATTATTGGTTTGTATGGTTTTATTAACTTCAGTCTGTCATGATTTATATTTTGTTATTTTTAAGATTTCATAAAGCTAGCTGTGAAGAGAATGAGTTTGTGTTTATTGTCACCTGCACAACCTCCTTGTTTGATCTATTTCCATTTACTAAGGATTGTAGTAACATTCAAATATTTATCATTCCTTTATTTTACTTAAGTCACAGTATTTCTACTTTGTAAGATAGTTGATGTAAGATTTCTACTTTGTAGAAAACAATTATTCTAATTGTAGATGAATAATAAATTCTGAAAGTGTTTCTCTTCTGTTGGTGAGACTATTCAAATATTTCCTATCCATTGACACAGTATTTACATAATATATTCTTACCATGGGATCTAGAGCACAATTCTATTGGTAATGATCTAGTCTGGGATAAAATACTGATAAATTACTGAATAAAGGTGTTTTTGTAAAATATTTTATTTTTAAGTAGTTTTATTTTCATTGTTTAAAATACTTGCCAGTATTGTTTAGCATCAGCTGTAGGTAATATTAAATTACCTTTAGAGCATGCTGAAGTTTAATGATCTGTAATAGTTAAAAAGTATGAGTTGCATTCATAGAAATAATAACTTTAGTATGTTCACCATTTTAATGCACATTGAGACAGAACAAAATAGTACCCAATTTCTTGAGAGGAAACTTGGCATGTCCACAACTCTAGTTATACCAACAGTTACAGCCTAATAACAACTAAGAATAGATTATCAATGAATTCATATCAAACAGTAATAAATATTATTTATTATTTTATGTTTTGTAGGACCCAAAGTACCATGGTGTCAGCAGTGAGATACGTACATTACAAAGAAAGAACACTGAGTTGAGTTCCTTGGTTAAAAAGCTAGATGAGAAAAACCAGCAACTGGCTACAAAGAATGCAGAATTGGTAAGTTAGTTTTTTAAGTTACGGTTTTATTATAATAAAGCGCTTACAACAGTGATACAAGCGCTATAGAAATGTTTATATTATATTATTATTATTATTATTATTATTATTATCCATTTGCCTCTTGTGATATGTTGACTGCAAACTGCTATCCAATCTTTGAGTAATCATTCAGACTGGATACTGTTGGGTCAGTACCATACATCTCAACGTATACTTATGTACTGTGATTTATGACTACAGCACCATCTACTGTAGGCTTGCAGTTGAAATATCTTGGTTCAGTTCCCACAACACCAGTGCTTGGGTTCTTTTATACCTGTGAGAGGAGGCTCTTTTATACTCTATACCTCACCTGGACAGTGGGGTAGAAATTAAGGATTACTCTGTTCACAGGGTAGCTCTGTTATGGTATTCACTGTTTCTTAAATTATATCAGAGAATTTGATATCATTATTCTGCTTGTTAGCTATCAGAGCTTGAGAGAAATGACAAAGAAGCAAGGGACAAATGCAAAAAATTGGAAAAGAAGAACTTGGAAATAACACAGAGCACTAAGAAACTTGAAAGCAAGAACAAAGCACTACAGGAGGAGATCACTACTCTGGTTAGTACCAGTATTGAACATGATGCCATGATACAGCCGGTATTTGGATGAGCAGGAAAGTGCACAATTCTAACTGTTAACATGACACATCCTATATTTTTCATGTTATTTAGAAAAAAAGGCCTGGTGCTGTTTATAGTGGCAAGGATGTTGGTGGTAAAAAGGCAGCAGTTCGTCCCCGTGGTCAAGGCATGTTACAGACAGACGGTCCAGAGATTGCAAGACTCAAGCAGCAAATTAAAGATCAAAGCAAAACCATTGAAGAACTCAAGCAAAACTTGATGGTAAGTATTCTTCTAAGTGTTTCTGTGAATAATGAGATCCATGGCCTTGTTGATGGTGATTTCAATTTGTCATACACTAATAGGAAAAAGAGAGAAGAATAGATCTACTGAAGCAGAGAAAGAAAAGTGGAAAAAAGCCAAAATTGGTAAGAATACATGCACTGAATAAAAGAAAATATTAGTGCTAATAGGCCCTTTAATATCAAGTGCTTTTCTTGGTCAGGTCAGTCTCATTGACGACTTTACTTTTATTACACTGTTACTTTTATTATGCTGTTACTTGTATGAATCGAATTATTGGGAGATCAAAGTAACATATTTCATAGAAAAGTCAATGAAATTTTTCATGTTGACCTCAATACTGATCTGTTTATCACTGCTTCTTATCTGATTCAGGGTGGTCGTACCTCTGTAGATGTTGTACAACAGCAGGAACATGATGATGCTGCATCGGGAGTTTCTGATGTCAGTAGTGACATCTCTGAGATGGTATGTAGCATTCATACTATTCTGCTATCAAATAGGACACACATCAAGTATGTGCTATCACTCTGTTTATCATCACTTTGATAGTTGATATATGAATATCAAGTTAGTACTACTATGAACCAGTGAGTATCATACATGAGAGATGGCTGAGTTAAACTTTGTACTTTACCTGCCAGACAGAGTGCACAACATGTGTGACATCATCTTGGTTATTATATTACAGTTGATGTAGTAATCACATGTGCGCCACTAGTGTTTGCTTGTAGCTTATGAAATAAAGGAACTCAGAACATAACATGGTGTCAGAAGTGGGATCTGAACCCACACCTCCATTCTACTAAGACAGTGTTAAAAAGTTTTTGTTAGTATCATCATTGAGAAGTCCTTAAATCCATTCTGACATCTTATGTATAATGTATAATATCCAGTGAGAGCTGAGGTACAATTAATAATCACACTCCTAGACAGAAGTATTGAAGCTGAATTGTATGTTAGCCAATACTGGATTAAAGCATCATTATCAGCAAATATTTGACCCAGTCCCTTGAAAAAGCATAGATATAATCCTTTTCTTTCCTTAGCTGCATACTTTTTACCAATTAAGGCATTCTTATGTGAATTTGTTTCCATGAATTAATGTGTTTTGAGAAAGAGTATAAAATAAGGATGATTTGTATGTATCTTTATTTTGCACTCTAGATTTAATATATTTGATACATTAGTAAAGAAAACGGGATAAATTGCTTGGATTACGAGCACAGCTACTTCAGATAGCTAAATGGAGCTAATAAGGCGAAGTAGCTTGTGTGTTTCATTTACATAAGTAAACATATCAATGTCCATATCAATTATAAACCCTACTGACTTTGAAAGTCATTTGTCAACACTAAAATTCCATGGTATCTAATGTGTACATAACCACACAACCAACTCATTACATTCTTGTAAGAAGTTTGCCAGGGTTCTCTCTGATCTGATAGAGGCAACATGTGATTATGGGTATTTTGAAGATTGTTTCATAGTTAATTTAGTTGATTTGTGAGGTCAGTGTTAGATATTGTTGTGGTAAAAAGTAGCCATATTTATATGGTTATGGAGATATGTTCTGTAGGTTAGAAACATAGTTTTCATGGCTTGTTTATTTCATTTTTATACAGTCATCAACTGATTCGAGTTCTGATACCAACAAGCTCAAGAAGCTAACCAAAGAACTGCTTGCATTAGAAAGAGCTTATGCTTTATTACAGGCACAAGTTGGTGGAACTGTTGATGTAGAACGTGAAGAGATGGTCAGTATTCTGTGCAAATTTATGTATATACCATAAGGTAATATTTAGCAGGGCTTGAAATAGCAGCCTGCCAATGACCAAAAGAAAATGGCAGGCGAAAATTTGTTTCAACTGTCAAAAAAAGTTGTGGCAGGTCATTTTTTTTCTTATTTTGAGCCCTGTTTAGTATTATGTGTACAGATGAATCTCATGTCTTTGTAATCCTATTAATCCTTTATATGGACCAACACTATGCAGTTCATATCCTTGGTTAGGTCCGCCATGTTGAAAGATATAACAGAACTCATTTTCAAATCTTTTATTAAGTTCTTCCAACATGGTATCTGTGATGTCTATTGCAAACGAAGAATTAATGGTGCTTATGAAATAAGCTTCAAAAGTTGATGTGTGCAGCCCGTTGATGTACACTAGAGATTAAGTGGTATAACCAGCTGCTTTGATAAACATTTATTTGAATACAGTCCTGCAAGCCACTAAGGGTTATTTTGATTCGCTTCTATAGGAGCAAGTGGCAGGTTAAACTTAGAATGGAGCCAGAAAAAGTCTCAGTGCTAGATAACAGGGTTAAACATTCATGTCTGATAAGTATTTGAAATTTTATTGTTGTAGGAGCGGCAGCAGCTGCAGTCTGATCTGATAGAAAGTCAAACCAGGATACATGAGCTGGAAAGAATGATGGACAACAATGCACAGGTTTGTTGATTTAGAAACATTCATTTGTTTATAGGGTGGCATGGGTGGCGCAGCAGTGAGAGCACTCACCTCTCACCTCTATGGTTCCGGGTTCAAGCCCCGGCTTGGGCAGAATCATAAGTGAGTTGAGTTTGTTTGATGTGTTGTTCTCTCCTGTGCCATGAGGGTTTTTCTCCGGGTTCTCCGGTTTTCCTCCCTCCGTAAAAATCATCATGTGAGTTGAGAGTTGTGTGCCTAAAATAGATAACGTAGTGGTATAGTGTGTGTGAGTGAAAAGTGTCCCCAATTAGCTGCGAGAGCACTAGAACAACTAGACACTATAATAAAAGATATTTATTTATTTATTTATTTATTTATTTATAATTTTAAGATAGCTAAGTTGTAATATTAATTGTACTTGAACAGAATGGCTCTGAAGACTTGCAACAACTTCAGCATGATAACAAGATCCTCTACCAAAAGGTACATTGAATATATCTTCCATCCATTCCATGTAGATATAGAGATTGCACATTTCTAAAAACTGTTGTTATTATTATTATTATTTCTCAATTGATTTCATTCTATTCCAGCTTATTGCTGCTGAGAGTGAAAGAGACAGAGCACTCTATGAACTATCCAAAAACACTGAGGTACACATGCATGGTGATGTCTTGCATACACTCTGCTCAGTGCTGTTGACAGTTGCATTCTTATTTAATGCTTCAATCTTTCCATGATAGGATTTGAGAGATCTGCAAGACAAGAAAGATCTGTTAGAGTTTGAACTGGAGGAAATGTCTCAGATGTCTGTAAGTAGCTATACTCATTGTTTGCAGGATTTTGCTTTCATATTTTCTTGTCATTATATAATGGGACGAAAAGTGGGAAGGATTTTTCAATGATAGATCCCTTCATGAATTCTTTTTTCAGTTTGCTGGCTCAGAAGATGAGTTTGCTAGTCCACGAAAGATGAGGGATAAGGAAAACAGAGTAAGCCGTTTTTCTTGTGTAGGATTAGCCTGAGAATTTTGCTCCTGGATAAAAATGTTTTATTAACTTGACTATTATCATGATCCCAGAAACTACCATTGTCTCTTGAGGAAGTCAAGGCTTACTTAGAGGACATCGAAAATGAGAAGGTAACAAATGCTTTACTTTTCAGTTTCCAGTCTTTTTATTGATTTGGTGCTTTGTCTGTTTAGGCTGATGTTCTCACTGTCATGGAGATAGAAGCTTTGAAGCAAGCACGTACTAGTCTTACTGCTTTCCCACAGGTAGAATAGCTATTGAGATAGCTGTGCAGTTCATTAGGCCTACAAGTCATAGTATGGGGAAATATGCTTAATATAAATGTGACATTGTTCTTTCAGAAAATCAGCCATCTGGAAGCGACAGAAGCAGTTTTGAGGTCAAAAGTCAAAGACCTAGAGGAAAGGGTGAGTGTTACCACGGAGACTTTGCCTATATTCTTTACCCAAACTGATTGGAGGGGACCATAGTTTGGGTTTTTTGTTTTCCAATGTTTGCCCCCCCCCCCCCCCCCATCTGTTCTCTTCCACTGATCAGTGGTATTCAAGACAACAATCCTCTGCATCGTTTCGTTCTTGTAATAATATTGTAGTTCCCAGCTTCATAGGATGATGTATTTTGTTTTGATTTTCTTTTATGTTTTGTTTCATTTACTTTGTTTTAATTGTATTTCATTTTTTGTCCAACCCTAACAAAGTGTTCAGTAATACCAATAATATTGACTTGCATGCATGGCTAGATCTGTAGTCACTAACAATACATCCATCGCAATAGAACAGATCATTATCCAGTATTATCTCCAGTATTCATCGCAGTGAAATTTCTCATAGTATAATTGACATGATGGCGACGAGGTGGTGATGGTGGCGATGGTGAAGTGATGATGGTCGTCATGTGATGGTGATAATGATGATGATGATGATGGCTGCTGGTGCTTGTTCTCATGTATTGAAGGACAGGAATTGACAATTCTCGTGATGACGGTACTACTAATGCTTTAATGATGATGATTGATTGTAGTGGCAGTGCCATTCATATAATGATGACTATGATGATATTTGATACTGACCAGGACCTAACCGCGGCTCATCCTGTTCTAACATAACCATCGACTAACTCACCTATAACTGCATCCTAACCTGACAAAATGAACAAGTATGAGTGACATTTCTGCCTTCCGTCCCTACCTTAGCACTTACTAGACAGTCAAGGACCACTGCAGTGTGACCCCCACATGGGAGAGTCAAATACCCTTAGTGAAGTATTAGAGCTGGATGCGGCAGCCAATAACGACCAGACGGACAGCACACAAAACAAGACTGACTTTACATTACTTGGGAGTGACCAACACTTCCAAGAAAAAGAACTGATAGACAAGAAATGCGGGACAGAATTGACTTTCACGCTGTTGTGTGACATGGAACGCATGTATAACAAATTCTTGCGTGACCACAAGCAAGAAGCTGAAACTCTTTACCATAAGCCAATCATTACGTTTGATACCGAGAAGAGTGATGCGGAGTGCATGACTGATTTCGAATGGCATGGCCACCAGCAAGAGTCTGCAAGTCTTTTCCATACGCCCATCATTACGTTTGATACTGAGAAGAGTGATGCCGAGTGCATGACTGAGTTTATTTGGGAAGATATTGTGGAGATTGAAGAAACCTATCAAGAATTTCTAACAAATATCGAAGGATTGGAGTTGAACTTAGCAAAGGGTGGTGTCAAAATGGCGGACAAAAGAACCATCACTGACTTGATCTGGGATGATATCACTGCTCTAGAGAACAAGGGAAAGCAGTTAGATCAGCTGCAAGAATCGGTGTCCAGGGAAAAGGATGTTGAGAAACACGAACAAGGAAGTAACACTGATGTCATCCAGTGCTTTGAAAGGGAAAGCAGCACTGAAGTGGTTGAGAAGCACGAGGTTGAATGTAATACAGACCTGACCTGTGATGATATGACAGAAGAAGAGCGAAACAGCAGGCTAATATTGCTAAAGGCTGAGCGACTGGAAAGGGAACTTTCAAAAACGTTTTGTGACAAGAAGGATGAGGAGATAATGACAGATATCCATTGGAAAGATGTTGTAAAGCAAGAAGAAATCGTGGGGTTGCAAGACATTTTAGTCTTGGAACAAGAACAGAAACTTGTTGAATACCAGTCGTTAAAAGAAGAAAATGCGGTTACAGAGACTGCAGAGATCAGTATCATGACAGACATTGTTTGGATTGAAGACTCAGCTGAACGATTAGAAAGGATAGTCGAAGACCTTGTGGTGAAGACAATGAATGGCGCTGTGGCTGATGTAGCTGGCGAAACTATTGGCGATTTACAGCACTGTCTGTTAGTGAGGTTGTCAGCCTGCCAAGTAGACCAGCAGACAGGAACAGACGTTACAGGTGAATACATGGAAACTCTCCTAACAAGTAATGAAGCGAATACGTCTGAGTTGACAAGGCTGAGACACCTTGTAGAAGAACGAGAAAATAGACTAATGGAATTGGAAGACGAGTTGGCAGTGACTGATTTCATGAGGGAAGAATTTGCAGAAAGAGAAGAAAGGTATCAAAGCCAGATAGATGAACTCCGCGAACGTTTGAGCACTGAACGACAGTTGAGACAAAATAACGAGATAAAGCTCTTGGAATATGAAGCTTTAAAAAAAGCAGATATCAACAGATTGTGTGAGGACAAGAGCAGCATGACAGACCTGGTCTGGGTTGAGAACTCTGATAAAGTCTTGGAAGGGACCGCGCGAGAAATTGTCGAGAGGACTATGAACAAAGCCGTGATAGCAGTAGCAAATGACATTATCTGTGATCTACGTAATAAGCCAGTAGTAACTAAAAATGACATGAAAACCACAACAGACATCTTAGACAAAGATCTTCATAACCTTGAGAGGGATACCCAGAGGAACATTCTGGAATTGGGAAAGATGACAGAGGTTATTCGAGAACTGCAAAACGAGTTATCCAAGGTTGTAAGCGAGAAAAAAGAGCTGGAAGGTATGATTGATATGATTCGAAAAAATGTTTCCGAGAACGATAAGATACATGAAGAACAGGTCGAAATACTGAGAAAGCAAATACGGTTCGAACAAGACACGAGAGAAGCAGACAAAATGAAGCTGGCGGAATACGAGGTTTTAAAAGAGAAGATTTATGCCGACAAGATTGTTATGACAGAGAGTATCGGGATCGTCGAGAGAATGGTAAAACTGATGGTGGAAGAGGCTAAGAATGAAGCTTTATTTGAAGTTGCTAAAGAAGATCTTAAAGAAACCATTCAAACTGACATTCGGGAGATGGAAGTATTAAAGGAAGCAGTAAAAGATAGGGAACGAAATTCAAGGCTGAACGAAGTGGAAACCACGATGTCAGAGAGTGCAATTAGAGAAAACGAGCTGCAGGACGCGACCAGCCACTTGAGGGAAGAGCTATCGATAGTGGGGTTGCAAGATCAGATCGCGGAACTGAAGGAACAGTTGACTATGGAGCAAGATATTACAGTAAAACATCAAGACGAAAACCGTCATCTAAAAGGCGAAAAAGAAAATGTGGTGACCGTAGATGAGATACAAACTTGTGAAAAGGATGTCATGACCGACATGTCTTGGACGGAAGTGATGGAAGTAGAAGAAAAGTATGAAGAATTCCGTGATAATATCCAGGAAATACAAGCGAAGATTGCTAAAGTAGATGTCGAAAAGAATGAAGTGGAAGTCATGACGGATCTTGTCTGGGAAGACTTTTGCAACCGTGAACAACTGTACAAGGAACAGATAGAAGAAATGCAGAAGCGATTGATTGTGGAGCGAGAGCGGAGAGAAGATGAAAAGTTCAGACAATTTGAATATGAAGCATTAAAAGAATCCAGTGTGGCTGTAGCAGGCGAGGAGAAAGGTGTTATGACGGATAACGTCTGCATAAAGACAACAGAAGAAGTTTTCGGGGATATTGTGAGAAAGGTGACCAAAGATGCTGTGAATAAAGCTGCTGCTGAATTAGTAGACGAAGAGCTGCATAGCATAATGGAGAATGAAATCTGGAACCAATCAAGATTGATAGAAAACGAACAAAAGCTAGCAGAATGGAAAAGCAAGCTATCAAGAAGTGAAAATGAACTGCAATTGTTGAAGGAACAGTTCAAGGAAGATGCAACCTTAAGGGAAGAGCAAGAGCAGTTTTACAAGAAGAAGATCACTACGTTGCAAGAGCTAATGATGAAGGAGCAAGATTTGAGGGAGCATGAAAAGATGAAGTTCTTGGAATCTGAAGCACCTAGACTAAAAGAACAATCTGTCTCTGTTTGGACTGAAGATAGTCCAGATGTGTTAGAGAAGATGAAACAGGAACTTGTTGAGAAGTGTAAAGATCAAGCCACGAAAGAGGCGCTGACTTGTCCTCCAGCTGATAAACAAACAGTGACAGGCATGACCTCCAACGATATTGAAAACCTTGAAGTTAGCTATCAGGATAGTCATGCAGAAATGGCGAAGATGAAAGATGCTGACGAACTGAAAGAACAAATGATACAAGAACTACAAGGTGACGTAAGTAGAAGTACAGTCACCAAGACAGAGGTTTGTACTGATGATCTAGAAAACACCAGGCAACAGGTTGCGGAATGTTCAGTCAAATGTGACAAGAATATCATGACCGACATGTCTTGGACGGAAGTGATGGAAGTAGAAGAAAAGTATGAAGAATTCCGTAGTAATATCCAGGAAATACAAGCGAAGATTGCTAAAGTAGATGTCGAGAAGAATGAAGTAGAAGTCATGACAGACGTTGTTTGGCAAGAAGTTTATAATCAAGAAGAGTTGTACAAGAAAGAAATTGAAGAAATGCAAGACAAGCTCGCTAAAGTAGATGTCGAGAAAGACGAGGTAGAAATCATGACGGATGTTGTGTGGGAAGACTTTTGCAACCAGGAAGAACTGTACAAGGAACAGTTAGAAGAGATGCAAGAACAGTTGATGCTGGAACAAGTGCTGAGAGAAGATTACAAGATGAGACTCTTGGAATACGAAGCTTTAAGAGAGTCAACCTTGGCAATACAAGGTGAGGATACAAGTGTCATGTCGGAAAGCGTATACATAAAGACGTCAGAAGAAGAGTTGCATTCGGTGGTGGTGGAACTTAGGGAAAACGCTGAACATGGGGCGATTGTGGAATTAGCAGCTGAAGCTGTCCTCAACCCGACCAAGGAAGACAAAGCCATGATGACGGAGTTTTCATGGAAAGAAATAGAATATCTCGAGAAAACATATCGTGAGTGGGTGGAAGAATTGCGTCAAATGAAGGAAGACTTGCGACGACAACAGCTGGAAAAACATGACAAAAGTTGTATGACTGAGATACCAACAAGAAATGTGGCAGATGCTGAAATAATGACAGACCTTGGATGGAGTGAGATAGTCCATCTTGAAAACTCCTACAACATACAAGTATTAGAGCTTCAAGCATTAAAAGATGCCAAGGCAAACCAAGGTACAACTGAAGAGAAAACCACGACGGCTGAGCTACTATACCTCGAAACATCTTACACAGAAAAAAAACAAGAGCTTGGGCATGATGGTGTTAATAAACAATATATGACAGACCTGTCTTGGCAAGATGTTGAACACCTTGAGAAGTCGTACCAGGAAGAACTTGACAACCTTGAAGTTCTTGCAACATCTTTGAATGAAAATGAGAAAAAGGTGGAAGATCAAGATGTCATGACGGAATTGAAATGGGATGAAGTGGAATGTCAGCTAGAGGCATACAAAACCCAGATTAACCACTTGAATGGGTTGCTGGAAGATAAGAGATACCTCAAGGGGAGTTTGTTAACGGAGACCATTGCTGATAAATTACAGAGAGAAAATATGGGACAGCTATTGTCAATGGCTTTTGATTCCATTGAAGCCATGGGGAACCTGCAAGACGAGGATATTGACTGTGAAAGGCTGAAAGAAGCAGAATGCATGACTGAACTGATGGAGACTAGACTAATCAGTTTTGAGAAGGAGGGAGTAGACATGGAATGTATGACAGAATTGTCCCATGAAGACATCTCTACCATGGAAAAAGTTGTTGTGAAACAAACTGAACGACTAGAAAACAAAGTAGACGAAAGTTGTATGACAGATTTACTATTTGACGATATTGAGCGGCTACAAAAACTAAAAGAACAACAGTTGACAGACACTACAGATAATGAACATGTGCCGGCTAATATTAGTAGCAGTGACCTTGAACGAGGACAAGACAAAAACGAACTCGAGCAGTTTTACAGAATAACAGATGGTGATGAACGACAGAATGCAGAGGACACGCTGGAGGTAACAGGGGTTAAGTGTTGTTAGTTGTCCTCGATATGCTGATCATATCGGACCCGGCACGACCGTCCAGGGCTGCCTGGGCTGACGACGCGTGAATATGTATATTGACAAGTATTAATGATGAAGATTTATTTTAGATTTTATTTTCTTTCCGCCATTATTTATTATTTTATATATATATATATACAATTAGCAGAACAACAACATGAAATATAACTGACAACTGGCAAATGAGCAAAATTTGAACTGAATTTGATATCCGGACACCCAATCCGACACCCAATCTGGCAGATCATGGGAAAACTGTATAAATAAGTCTGTCACATTGTTAGACTGTATCATTTTGTTCATGTGCTGAATAACATGATTTGTTTCAACAGCCAACCGAACCGCGAACCTCGACAAGACTGACGGAATTCCCCTTCACTGAAGGCTTCGATGATAGCTTAACACGAGAAGATTCATTGCTGAGTCGTAATGCCGATGTTATTGAGCAATACACGAGCACAGATATAACCCTGGAAGATATCTTGTACTTTGAAGACCTTGAAATTAAGCATCATGAATTGTTACTAAAGGCCAAAGAGCGGGGGACAAGGTCTTCTGTAGACAAAGGGAGGGAGAAAGCAGACCAAGAAACTAGTACTGACTTGACTTTAGCCGATCTGTCGTACTATGAGAATCTGGAGGTAGAGTATCATGAGATGATGTTTGAGAAGAAGAACAACGAACTAGAAGGAGCAGGAATGCCTTCCAGAGGTCCATCAAGTACCGAAGAAAGAAGAACAACGGTCAAAGAATTTGAGAACCTGAAAAGGAAATATGAAAAACTTTTAGAGGAAAAAGAACGTAGGGATGCGGAAGGATCGGCACCAGGAATGACGTCCATCGATGTGAGGGACTATGAGAATTTAAATAAAAAATATAGTAAGCTACTGTTGGAGAAAGAGCAATGGGGAGCAGCACGAGCTGAACAGGGACTGACGTCTGCGGATCAGGACCATTATTTGAACATGAAAGAACAACTGAATGATCTTCTATTGATGAAAGAGCAACGAGAAAGTGAACAGGAAAATTATGAAAACATGAAAGAACAATTGAATGAGCTTCTGTTGGAGAAAGAGCAATGGGAAGGTGAACAGGAACATTATTTGAACATGAAAGAACAATTGAATGAGCTTCTGTTGGAGAAAGAGCAATGGGAAGGTGAACAGGAACATTATGAAAACAT
>JAABNW020126664.1:0-13618 GCA_015164035.2 Radianthus crispa | reverse complement strand
TTTTTAAGCGCCCTTAAAAACGTAAATCAAATCTAAGGAGTTTTTAAGGAGTTTAAGGAGTAGCACGAACCCTGTATACTTATCGTCTGAGAAGTCGAACTTGACCAACCTGTAACCATGTCCCGCAGGCGGCATACTGATGCTCCCTGTCGGCTATTGATCCTGTGATATTACTGGTTACGAAGGTAATAGCCGTCTCTGACGTTGAGCTGGTAAAGGTAAAGTGACGACCGTGGCGGAGTCTGCCCCTAGGAAGAATCATGACTTTTGGTTAAATTGCAAAAGTTCCCCCATATCTTCATTCAACAGACCTTTTTTCCGATACGGCGGCCATCCTGAATTCGGAGAAAATTGTGGGATACCCAGGGGGCAAATGAGAAATAGTTATAAAGAATACTGTGGCACGAGAACTTTTGCGCTTTGTTCTTTTACACATTGCTCAAACTACCAGCAAATAATACGTTTAAATAGGTTTAAGGATTAGGGCAAACGTCGAACTTTCCATGCGCCAAACTTAATTACATCAAAGAATGCCGCGTCATTATCCAACGTTCAAGGTTTTCGGTGCATGGAAAGTTCGACGTTTGCCTTGGGCCTAAGAATAGTCTTCAGCGCGCATGCGATTTTACGCCGATTAAACAAAAGGTGAGAAATTCGGGATAAAATCGCATGCGCACTTAAGACGATTTTTTAAGCTTCGAACTGCAATGCTATTGATATCTGATGTGGTTCTCATCGGATAGCATCAAACCAGGTAAAAATCTATCCCAAAAGCTGTGCATACTATAAATTTGCCAGCGACTGCCCCCTCGGCAGCCCAGAATTCCTCGTACAAAACAATAGAATACAAGATGGCCGCCGTATCGGTAAAACGGTCTATTGAGCCGGAATACGAGTATTGAGAAACAGAATGTCTTGGACAAACAAGTTGATGCAGATGGCTGAGTAATGCTGAACCCATACCTAATTGCCAGCGGCATTAACATCGCAGCTTCATAACCAAACCTCAGATGAACACCCCTCAACGTTCTCGTCCTTACAATCTCACTAACCGCACTTGCACAAGACGACTCTCTATCGTACGATGAATCTTTGAGTCGTCCATGAGAATCCACTTTCAATTTAGATCCTCCTCCAATAGCAGGCAGGATCTTAAACCGTGTCCCTAGGTCCTTTGTTCCTTGGGGGCTAATGTGTCGGCCAAAATTTGGGTCTTCTGTGGAAGGTCTTGGAAAGGATCGGTCTGGCGTGTATGGCTCCCACCAACACTTGGCTGCTACTCCACTCAAACTGGAACCTTCTTTCTCGATACCGAGAGACACGGTCTCCTATTTGAACCACAGAAATAATACGTCAGCTCTTTTAACTCTTAACAGACCTCCCTCCGCCCACCCCTCCTAAAAATTGATTGACCTGAGTAAGATACCTGTTTTCTTAACTTTCAAGAAATGAGCATAACTTTTGGAGGTTTTTGGAAGATTTCGAGATTTTTCCAAAACCATAGGCATTTTTTATAGGGAAAAGGTGAGCCGACGATTTTACTCAAAACTGCTGGATTGTTCTTTTAGCCTTGTTCGAGTGATCTATTTAACAATTAGATCTCGAGGACGAATTGACCTTTATCACACAGCGGCCATGTTTATTCCCATGGGAGTAAAACCCTTTGTTTTTGAACGTTTTGAGAAGCCTCAAAGCGAGGGCAAGGGGACCCAGGGGATTCAAAATCTATTGTTTTAACCAATATGGCCGCCGTGTGATAAAGGCGAATGGACTACATAGTCCATGAGGCCGAGAGGTCTAAATGTTTTAGTATTCACCAACGTATTGGGCAAAATTCGAATGAAACTAAACAATACAAAAAGAGAAAAATGTTTTATTGATATTATGTAACATCAATGGGCTATCACCTATAGCCCGAGGTTAGGGAGCCAATCAGAATGCAGGATTTGTAATAGCTCATTCGTTGGTGAATACTAATTTGGCCTCTGATTGGACCACAGGCAGCCCAAGCTATGTTTCTGTGTAGAGAGCCTTCTCCTTGGCCCTCAGGAGGTTTGCTATCGGGTACGCTAGATAATATTGCACTAAAGGTCCTGTTACATGGTGTAATTTTCTCCAGCAACTTGTCTTGCAACACAAGTTGCACGGACCATTGCAGCATAACTTAATTACCGCACAATGCGAGACAAGTTGCAGCAATCATATTGTACAATATAGTACTATACAGCTTGTGTAGCAACAGTGTTGCAAAACAAGTTGCAAAGAAAATTGCGCTGTAATAGGACCTTAAGTTTCAGTTCAGACATCAAACTTTTGCCATGTTGAATGTTATTTCTTCTTTATTCTGGCACCTAAGAAAATGCCAAAAAAACTACCTTTTAAGGACGTTCGCAGCAAATGAAGTTGTGTTGTCATTTTTATGAAACTTGGCATGCAGTTACCTTTGGAGTTACATATTGGAGTTAAAAAAAACGAAACAAAAAAATAGGGGTCACCGTCTTATTGATATATTGACTATTTCGAAGAAAATAGGGCGCGTTTTATCATTACACATGGTCTCAAATTAAAACATTTAAAAAAATGAAAACTAGGTTCCGACTTGACAAAACTTTTTCTGAAGAGAATAGTTTTTCTTAATATAAAGAAAAGAAAAAAAAATGATTCTGCTCAAGAATTATAAAGATTTGAAGTCGCACGTCGACGTCAAAATCCGTGAGTTTCGGTCTTGGAAGGGGTGTAATTTTTTTGAAGAAATAGCAATATTTTTTTCCCCTGTGTTGTCATTTTTTTCATTTTGACATATTTTGTAGATCTTCAAAGTAGCTTGCTTTTAAGAAGAAAAAAAAGGGGTCACCGTTCTCGTTTCAGAGATATAGGTGTTTGAAGAAGCGAAAATTGTCCTTTCTAAATGTTTTGCCGATCAAAACATTCGAATGACGTCATGAAGACGAGAGCGCGCGCGTAAATTTCATACGTAGAAAGCATGCGCGCGAGCAATGCCTGCGAATGTCCTTAAGACATCAGTTCTTTGGATTAGCATCAGGAGACAGCATTCATGGAGTTTGATAAACAATACTTGAAATAATTTCTATGAAAAAGAGCTTCACATCCAAGGCAATTCCATGTTAGTGACGTGGCAAAAGTTGATGTCAGATCGAACTGGGCCTTACAGTATCTACAAAATTGATGAATAATAATAATGATTGTTAAAGATTTCATTTAACCTGTAAATGAGGCTTGATTTCAAACACTGATTCAATCCTATCCATGTCTGTCACGAGCCATGGGCCACCAGCACTGGAAAAAATGGAAGAATGTGAAAAACACACCACAGCTAACATGGCGCCAACATACAGTGTAACAAGAAACCCTGATACAGTCATCTTTGATACTTACGGAGGTACTTTACGAAGGATATCCAGAATTGCTTTGCATTGCCAGTGTTGAGCTGCTTGGAGCTCCTCTGCCATAATACCAATGACCTAATAGCAGAATTTCACAAGATTTGTCAATCAATTTATTAACATTAGTGAATTAATAAGTAATTTATATTATGATTACTGGTAATGAACTGAGCAAAAGAAGGAGTGCAAGGAATTCTGGTAGTTGTATTAAGTGATGCAAAAATGCTGATCGACTATTATTTCATATATTAATCAATACACCACTTCACAGTTATGCAACTTGAGGTCAGCTTTAAAAGTCAGCCTCAAGCCAGTGTGGCTTACATGGCCGGTGCTTATCCCCAGTTTCTCTAGCGTGAAGTGACTAGGAGTATCACTACTCCCCCCTGGATGGGACGCCAGTCCATCGCAGGTTACCCCCCAACACGTCAGGTTACCCTAACAATTAGTTGGTACCCATTTATACACCTGGGTAGAGTGAAGCAACGTGAAAGTAAAGCATCTTGCCCAAGGACACAACGCAACTGCCCCAGCCTGGAATTGAACCCAAGCCAGTTGACCCAGAGTCCGATCCACCGACCAGTAGGCCATCATGTCTTCCACAAAAGGTCAGCCTTGGTAGCATAAAATGTATTCTTTAGAATTCAACTAGGCAGTCCACTAAAATGTTATGAAATGACACTGCAAGAACAACTGAGGCAATTTAAATATTCCGCAAGCTGCACTCAAATTCTATAGAATATATTACACTCTGTCCATAAAATGGCATATTCAGTCAGTCCATGATGCCAACCCATGCTGACCTGTATAAATTTGACTCTTCCCAGTTGAGTGGTGATAGGTTTGATTTGAGGATCATCACACAATAGCATGTGTTGGATCTGGGAAGGATTTGGTTCATGGTTGTATCTGCCAATCCTGGATGGAGTGCAGTCCAAGGGGGCATTCCAGGAAATATGGTCCACAGGACAAAGCATATTCTCTGAAAACCACAACACATTGAATATATTTACTACTACTTTTCAAGCTTTCATGAACGACAAACATTTTACCGCGTTTGTTCAATCACGAAACCTGTCACTTTGTCTAGACAAACGGCAACGTTTTGATCTCTAACACAGGAAGTTTGAAGACTCAAAAATACATGTTTTGTAATGCTATCTGACACATTTGGGAACTTTTAGAGTAATTTCTGAGATAGTTTGAAAATTAACTAGAAATATTTAAATGATGTGCATGGATTTTGTGATTTAAAGTTCCAAAACCTTCAATGGCATTAGAAAAACATGTATTTTTGAGTTTTCAAAATTCCCATGTTCAAGATTAGAACATTGCCACTTTTCTGGACAAAGTGACAGGTTTAACTCTTGAACAAACACAGTAAAATGTTTGACGTTCACGAAAGCTCGAACATGGTAGATGTATATTTACAGGGCATTTTTTCTTGATTTCTTTTATACAAGACATTTTGAATGTAAAACTAAATCCTATCAATACATACCCAACCACCATAAATGACAGGAATGCATTATGGGATGCTTATCTTAACTCTAACCACAATCAAAGCTAGCTGCAGGTTGAGAAAACCATCCCAGAATGCATTGCTGTCAATTAAAAATGGCAATTGTAATATAGAGCATGTCAAGTATCTTTATATCTTGTACGAGAATTCTGTTCATTTGCATAAACTTTAATTTGGATTTTCTCAGCAAAACCTGACTGAATCTTGGTAATTTCAACACAAAAGACACTGGATAAGTAGTTTACAACATTCAGTCTGTGTTGTGTCAGATTTACATGCTTTACTATCAACACAGTTAGAGCTTCAATTGGATGGCTGAAATTGCAAGCCCATAGCCCTTTTCTGAAATAGTGAACATGGTGCATTGTGGTCTAGCTTCAGTACACAAATCTTCTGTCATCATGCCTTATATGGTGGTGTTTGCACTGAAGCTAGACCAGCATGCACCTCGTTTTAGGATTTCAGAAAAGGCCTATGGGAGGGAATTTTTGATCACGTGATACAGTTGTTGCTAGTAGAGGAGATGACATCTCCATGTTATGTTGCTATATTTAGAATGAACTTGTGAGAAATTCTATTTCCCATAATGTGTGACTCCTGGGTTTTGTGAATCTCAGGTAAGAGGAAACTCTTCTTTGAGCTATAAACACAGTTGTTACTCTTTTATTTGTGTAGTAGTCGTAAATTACTGTATTTCAATGCAGACTGAAAAAACCATTGTTAGAAGCTGTTCTTTGCAAAGTTTTGAAGAGGAACTCTGCACTTTGAAAGTGTTCTCTGCCACCGGCAACAACTGTATCATGTAATTTAATTAATTTTTAATTATAATTGAATCCATTCGCCAGTTGCAAAATAAGTGGGAGCTTGGGCCGAATTGTGACCGCAAAGCATGCATGTATTGTTTGGCTGGACACATTCGCCATATTGTACAATGTTCTGAAGATTCTCAAGGTATTTTCGCTCCATTATTTTTTAACTTAATTTGTATTTGTCTGTCCAGCCAAACAATCCATGCATACTTTGCGCTCATAATTCGGCTCAAGCTCCCACTCATTTTGCAACTGGCGAATTTTCACTGAATACATAAAGGAAAAAATACACAAATATCTAAATGGAATAAAAAGAGAAAAAGACTACAAAAATACAATAATAAAGAAAATAACAGATGCAGTGGGGAAGAACTGGAAGGGAACATGAGAACCATGTCCACCCAAATTACACATAACATAAAAAAATGAAATAACTAAATAATAAATATAAAAATTTGCAGATATAGTGACAAATAGAGTCGGTTTTGTATGAGTGGGAAACCTCCACCGCACAGCACAGCCACGGCAATGTGATCCAATACTTACTCCTTTTTACAGTTCCCGGCGCCATGTTGAATTTAATTAAATTTGCGTGTGGGGTCGAGGCTGGAGTTGAACCATTCGGATAAATAACAAAGAAATCTATGGCGAAGTTCGCTTTCATCACAAAAATAGTCTATTTTTCAACTGATACGATAATATTTTTAACAAATGAGTGAGAATTCGAGTTCACAATCAACTTCAGCCTTGATCCCCTGCCAAATTTAATGAAATTCAAAATGGCGCAGGAACTGTAAAATGGAGTATTGAAGCTCCAACTGTTTTAATAGTACATTGTATGTCATTTGAAATCTTCAGGAAAAAATACTGTACCTGTTTGGAAGACATATCTTGCCAGTTGTTGAAGTAATTCAGCAGGCCAAGCTGGAGGGGCTGTCTCTCCTGGCTGTTTCTTTAACCTGAATGTTAACTCAAAACCATAACCACTTGGTCCATCCATTCCTGTATACCTTTTCCATGACAGAGATAGATATACACATATTAGAATTTCATTAGAATATCAGAGATTTGAGAAACAACACCAACTACTCATCCCTTTCCATATTGGTTCACTGACCAAAGACAAAGCACTCAAGTGAGGCACCAAGGTCCAGTGACATTAGTTTCAAAAGGTTATGCAAATATTAGCTTGCCACCTCGGCTGAATGCTTTGTGTTGGACCAGTGAACCAACGTATGGAAAGTGGTGAATACTTTCTGCCATCATCAGTTACAAGACTAAAATAATGACTAGTTATGGCACTAGGACTACTATGGAATCCACCGAAGTGTGGAAAAATCATTAAAATTCGTGTGATGGCCCCACCCACAAACATCAACAATTTTGTCTGCATTCTTTTCTCCATGCATCGAAATCCTTTCGCTAATTGGAGGAGAAGAAAAGTATCAAAGCTATACCATTCCATGAAGAAAAGAATGCAGACAGAAACTTGATGTTTGTGGGGTCCTTTGTGGGTGGGTCCATCATAAGAATTTTAACGACGATTCCACATTTCGGTGGATTCCCTTGTAGATATGGGACTGAAAACTACTGCCATTCAGTGAATATGAATAATAGTTCCACATTGAGGTTCAAGTTGCTGCACATGATAAATGAGGTTTTATCTGGTATTGCATGACATTTTAATTTTAATTTAATCCAACACAAACAAACATATGATATTCGAAAAGAACATGCCAAAATTAGTAAAAATGGAAAGTTTGAAATTTTTCCGTTGCTATCTCTACAAAGACATGTATGGGAAATGTGTCTGGTAGGCAAGCTGTTGCCTACCAGACCATTCCCCCATACATTTCTTTGTAATAACAGCCAATTTTGGGCACTCATATCTTCGGCACTATACAACGGAAAAATTCAAACTTTCCATTATTACTAATTTTGACATGTTCTTTTCAAATATCATATTTTTGTTTGTGTTGGATTCAATTTTGAAATGTCAGGCAATACCGGATAAAACCTCATTCAAGTCTTTCTATGCACAGTAACTCCAACCTCAACTTCAGGAGCTACTGTTTATGGTTACTGAATGAGTATTAGCACAGAGTAACCATAATCTTTCTTTTCACAGCAAAGCACCATTCATTTGAATTCAAAACAGCTGATTAACAGGTCAGTTGCTTCAGCCAGGATACACAAGACACCTACTTATGAACTCTGCCATCTCCATGTAGATCAGACAGGCCAGACGAGACATAATGCCAATGAGGTGGGATTCCTTCCATAGGACTTCCAGCATTACCAAACATACTGATAAAATCGAGTGGATCTGGTCCTCCAAGCCTGAAACGGTTTAAAAAGAAAAAGTAATCTGCCTAAATATGTAACAAACATATCTCATGAATAAATTAGAGTGAGAACAAAAACCTGTACATATTAGTTGAAGAAGTGTTTACAACAGGAGTGGCTGTAAATCTAATACACCTTAGCCACAAACATTATATACTACTGAAACAATGTCTAGGTAAGGGCTTTTATTCTGCATAAGAAATTTAAAGATTGAGCAAGTTTTGCTGGAGAACATTGCAACATATTTCAATCAGGTGTGACATGTTGTAACAAAATCATGCAACAAGATTTGAATAAGATATTTGAATAGACCATTTTCCAAAATGGAAGCGGAAACTTTAAATCTACTAAAACGAAAAAGGAATACCAGCACGAAAATGAACACCTCGAATTTAGTAATCCTGGAAAGTTTCAAGGCGTTGGGTGTTATATCGGTGGAGAAAGATTTTTTGAAAATCTCCCCAAAAAAAGAGAAATGTATGGCTGGGGGTATGGTGTATATGGTGTATATGGTGTATACCCCAACTATACATTTTTTTGTTTTTTGTTTGGCAATATAACACCTAACACCTGGAAACTTACCAGGTGCTCTTTTAGCGCTGGTATGTGGGGATTGATCGTAAAAATGTGCCCTTGCATCAGGGACTTGATTGGAAATTTGCCAATTTAGTTGGCAATCTCCTCTTTAGCCTTCTATTTTTTCGTGTTATTTGATCAAAAATTGTTTCCCCTCCCAGGGGCATTTGATGAAATCCCCACCCTTTGCGCGCACTATCCTCCCCCCCCCCCCCCCCCCCTGGTTTACTTTGATAGGTGCATAACCCAATCTTTAAATCTTCAATGCCGGATAAAATCATTTACCTGACGTTTTTTCAGTACTTCACAACATTCGCGTCAATGATCAGAATTTCCAATCACCCTCGCCTCGTGCTGTCTGATACAACACGACCGCTCATGTTGGGTCATCCCTGCTCTCCAACTAAACAACTTACCAACATTTGACGAGGGCTGTGACTTGTAAAGGATTCGGTTGATCAGGATAAAGTCTTCGTAATGTGGAATAAATAGCTTCCAGTCCAGGTGGGGTTGGAATAGTAGGGGCAGGCATTCCGTAACAGCTTCCCGGGCCGTAACGAGCGTCCATCTTTACCGACAATCCACGACTCTTATTCAAGAAAAATACACCAAAAACGACAAACGCAATACCCCTTTTAACTTCTCTCTTTAAGTCCTACGCTTTTCTGGTTACAAATGAGTTGTAAAAGTCCTTTTAGCGAGGAGTTTGAAGTTTTCTGATCCCACGCTGTCTTTCCAGCTGAAGACAATTCGCCAGCCTCGAACTTCTTCGTCTTCAAAACACTCGTTTGTCTTGAGTCTTTCCAGTATTCGAATTCCGTGTTATATGTTATGTCTATAGAAAATATTTATAGGAGAAGGAAATGATTGGAAATGACGTTTGAGGAAGAACTAAAAATCTAGTAAATATTTATGATTCACGAAGACCCGCGAGTTACTAATCGACGAAGCGAGATCAAGGAATCCAACCACAGACAGCCCACATGGAGCCAATTACCAGAGACTTAAAAGGACCGACCGAGAGGGAGAGCGGCCTGTGAAGGGGTAGGGGTGGGGGTGGGGGTGGAGTGGAGAAATTTTTAAACGTAAAAGCAACAACAAAATAAATAAATGATAAATAAACATCTTTATTAAAATGTCTAGCCTTTCTAGCGCTCGACACACACTATAGCCTGCGTCACGTCTGAAAACAGTCCGGATGACGCAGGCTAACACACTATCACTATACGTTATCTATTTTGTGCACACAACTCTAAACTCACATGTTGATTTTTACGGAGGGGTGAAAACCGGAGAACCCGGAGAAAAACCCTCGTGGCACAGGAGAGAACAACACATCAAACAAACTCAACTCACATATGACCTGCCCAAGCCGGGGCTTGAACCCTGAACCGGTGAGAGCCGAGCGCTCTCACTGCTGTGCTACCCCAGAAATGCCACTGCTACGGTGCTATTCCTGCTTCATATGCTACGTATGTTACGCAAGCTGCACATGCTACGACTCGATGATACACGATGGTGAAAGGTACCTTTTTTCACCACTCGTTTCGAAAAATTTGTTTAGATTGCTCTGAATGCAAGAAAATTTGTCATGAGGATAGATTGAGTAGATCCACGTTAATTACGAATATCGACGTCTCTTCGAATCAGATGGTAATATGACGTCAGAAATGACGTAACCGTATATGGACAACCAAAAAGTATCTGAAAATATTCTATGGTTAAAACAATGCATTTCGGTGAAAACTCCAACTAAATTTGAATTTTTTGGTTCAAAAGTTATTACCAATAAATGAAATTGGAATTTCCCGCCCTTTTTGTTTTCGAAATTACCATACATGGTCATCAATTGACCATTTATGGCCAAACTACGGGACTAAATTAACTCTCTTACTATAAAAAGAATCAGGAAGAAACCAACTGACCATACATGGTGAATTCCACCTTCCACCCATTATTTCACATTTGGCGGGAAATTCCAACTCCTTTAATTGTTGATAAGTTGAACTTTTCGATGAAAGGCATTGTTTTAATCTTAGAAAATTTTCATAGGTCTACACTTCCAAAATCTATTTCTAAATTTAAAATTTTTGGCGCCATAGGATGACGTCATAATGCCATTTGAAGATACACCAATGAATATGGACTTACTCAATCTATCGTCATACCGGTTTTGGTTTCATCCAAAGAATTCTATACACAAATCTGTGACGACTGGTTTTGCCCAGCGGTAAAGCATAGGTAGTGATGGTAAAGTACAGCTAGTGATGGGCGAGGTAAGAGTAGTAACGGTAAAGTAGAGGTAGCGACGGTGAAGTATAGCTAGAGACGGTGAATTAAGTACGGGCCATGACGGTGAGGTACATTTGACAGCAATATTGCTCCACTTCAACCTGATGGCTTTGTTGTCTGTGGGAAAAAAATGGAGCCTTATTTCTCCTAGGTTAATGTAAGTAAATTTTTTTCTTAGCGATACTTTGACAACTGGGAACTAGTCTCAGTAGAGAGATAATAACTAGCGGTCTAAAACTATAGTGTGAGCTGCGTCGGTGTTTATATAAAAACAATAGTGATAATATCTAAATTATACACCGTAAAAAAAAAAGAGAGAAACGTCCGAAGCGTCAGTAAGTATTCTCTCTTTTTAGGGTGTATAATTTACATAGAGTCGTTTTCATATGAGTGAGAAACGTACTGCGCCGTATCGTAACCGTATCCGTATCGTAATCTCGATAAAAACATTCGAAATTCCTGCCGTAACCATGACGTATCGCCAACCGTGAAGGTTTCTCACTCATACGAAATTCACTCTATTATCAGTATAGTTTCAGTAGTACGGCATTGCAGCCGTTCCTCAATTAGTCTCAAACTTAGCTGTTTTTGCTTCTCAACCAGATTTGGATGCCGCTTTTTCGGACAAGACCCCCAACTGCCCCCCCGCGCACCTGAGTTCTGCCATACGCCGCACCCTAACCCTTGGGATGACTGCACGGGCCTAGTTCCCAACGACTAGCCATATAAGGCGATAAATATTCTAGTCTCCACACCCTTTACAAAAGCATAGCAGTCCCTGACTCACTTTTTGGAGTGATCCGCCGTCTTTGGCATTTAGGCTTCATGTCGAATCCAAACGTACAGGACACTCGGACGCCCGTGTTATGACTGAAAATCCCTGTGCACTAATCCGTGACGCGCAGTAGTCATGTCTTGCACCCTCTACAGTCCACGCGATGGTATCATTTCGTTCTTTCTGCTGTTCACAGCCCGAAAATAACGATAGACTCACGTGGCTTTTTCGAGCAACCGAAATGAGATTCTTCTTGAACAATGGAACGATCAATAATTTGCATTGTATCACATGATCATTGCGGTTCCTCGAGGTTGCTTGAACAAAGAGGACGAGTCGAGACCGTGAATTTGGTAGAAATGTCGGACAAACCCGAATTCAAGCTCTTCTACTGGCCTGGGATGTTAGGAAGAGGGGAGTTTGTACGACTTCTTTTTCATGAAACACAAACACCTTACGAAGATGTGTTTAAAGACAAGAGTTTTGAGGAAGCCAAGCAAATGGGATATGGTAGAGGGCAGAAGCATTTCGCTTTTCCTGTGATTGAACACGGTGATATCGTGATTAGTCAAACCCCTGTGATATGTCGATATTTGGCCAAGAAACTTAACCACGGCAGATTGTATCCAAAGACGGAGAAAGATCGTTTACAAGCCGAAGTGCTGATGGCTGGAGTGGTGGATGTAGTCGAGGAAGGATGCAGAGCTTGGCATCCTATCGATTATAACGCAACTTACGAGTCGCAGAAAGAGGAAGCAAAGCCTTTCATTGAGTATTACAAGACAAAGCGACTACCAAGGTGGCTGGATTTCTTTGAAACTACTTTGAAAGATAATTACTTGGCAAATGGAGAGTTGGTATTCGTTGGTAAACAAATCTCCTGGGTTGATTTGTGCATATTTCATTTTGTCGATGGAAATATGTTGGAATGTCCTGAGTTGTTTGAAAAAGAGAATACACATTTAAAGAAGTTCCATCAAGCCATAAGAGATAGGCCTAATATCAAAACCTGGTATTACTCTGATGCACGACCTAAGAATACTCAAACTATTTTCTAATTCGTGTAAAACTCTACGCAAACAATGTTGCGTGACCAGTGTGACATTTTACTTATTATTGGTCTATAAACAGTTTTATAGTAAGTCATCTAGGTTTCTATTCAAGTAATTACAGTAAACTATTAGATAGTGTTTCTCTGGTCTGATATAGCCCATGTAAGTTACCTTGTCTATGCATGCGAAATCACATTTGTATTTAGCAAATATTTGTAGATAGGAAATATTTTTGTCGTTAATTAAAGTAAAAAAACGTTTTCGTTCGGAAACTTTTTAAAATGACGTTCTTTGATATTGTTACATTATCTCATACTGTTATTTCCATTTTTGTAATGTTTGAACCCATGACCTCAGACTGCCAAAAGTGACTGTCTGCTAGTTAAAAACCTTTTTTTTTGTCCATCACCTATGCAACAGTGAGACTAAAAACACTATAGCATGGTTTGGAGTGATGTGAAGCGCCCATGCCTAGTTGGTTTAACGACGAAGCGCGCATTAAAAGTTGTCAAAAACTAATCAAAAACTTTGCTCCAGTGTTCAGTTACGCGTGTTACTGACAGAGCCATAGCCAACCAGGATGCACCGCGGTCGTTGCTCGATTAATTCAGCAACTTTGAGTATCTTTTACAATTCATTTCCATTCGTTGGTTTTGCAGAGACTATATTTACAATATTTCGATTGAAAGTAACGTCAGATAACCAATAATTAGTGAGAATGTTATCAAACATTAAACTGCCTATTAACTTGATCTGTCCTTCCCTCTTTTTAACTCGTGGATACGCGAAGCGTAGGAACGAGTTATTGTGAGGGGTATGAACGTCACTCGCTCACTCACTCA
>JAABNW020126553.1:0-13618 GCA_015164035.2 Radianthus crispa | reverse complement strand
AGACGCTAATGAGGAATCCTTTGTTAAATGGTAACCAAGATGGCCGCCATGACGTAACGTGCAAACGAAGAATATGTTAATGACTATGACGTCTACACAGGCTTCATTAAATATACAAATTTTGACTGGCTCAAACAAGCAGTATTAAAATCATTATATCATTATATTATATTAGTTATCAGTTTCACAGAGTCTTTACTGCATGTAAATTCGGTGTCTCAAAATGGCCAACACTTAGAAATACACCTTTTGCTGTTCATTAACCGCAAAGGAACATTCATTCAAGCGAAAAAGTTTTGTCATTAGAGCGAACAGGCACACAATAACTCGAACGGAGTTTAAAGAGCGCGATGGAACATTCATTAACGAATTTAGCATAGAATGGACCTTATTTGCTCCGTATGCAAATTGCCCAATTCAAACCGTGTGATGTTTACATGATGGTCCCTGGAGAATTGTTTCTTTCTGAAATTTGTTCCTTCATATTGAAAGACCAGTTCTCCAGAGGTCATCATGTAAACATCACATGGTTTGAATTGGGCAATTTGCAGACGAAGCTAAAGAGGTCTATTGGACAATCATAAATATGTTTGCGCCGATTCATTAACGTTTCCGAACTTTCATTAGTGCCTTTGGTGCAATCTATAGACAAAATTACACATTCAATAACGGTTTTTAGACATTCATTAGCGCAATACATTGTAACTTTAATTTTTCCATGTGGAATTGTAGGTTTCATTAGCTGTCTTTACATTTTTACAATCCATGAATATACCTTCTTCACGAAAAAATATGGCGTTAGGTATGGAAGAAAGAAGCTGCATTTATCCCATACATCTGGGAAGATAAGTTTGTATGTGGTTGTACCACTGGATACATTTGTGTTGCGGATAGCATTTATGTTTCTTGCAGTTGCTCTAAGAAGCAATCTTTTTCTTGTCTCTCCGAGTGGAATGCCTTGCCTTCTTGTTTCTCCTCTGTCTCCCATTAAACGTTGCTGGTCGGGACGTGACAAGTGAGCCTTCATCGTTTCTTTTAAGCAGCTAATGGCCTGCTTCGCTTGATATTTGTACCATGCAAACCCCATATTTTTCTCGTAAAGAAGTTATATTCACGGGTTGTAAAAAACGTAAAGACAACTAAAACCTACAATTTCACATGGAAAAATTAAAGTTACAACATATTGCGCTAATGAATGTCTAAAAACCGTTATTGAATGTGTGGTTTTGTTTATTGATTGCACCAAAGGCACTAATGAAAGTTCGTAAACGTTAATGAATCTGCGCAAACATATTTATGATTGTCCAATTCTATGCTAAATTCCCTAATGAATGTTCCATCGCGCTCTTGAAACTCCGTTCGCGTTTTTGTGTGCCTGTTCGCTCTAATGACAATGCTTTTTCGCTTGAATGAATGTTCCTTTGCGGTTAATGAACAGCAAAAGGTGTACAAGCAAACCAAATATGCTCGAAAGCCAGGGTTGACGTCACAGTCATTTACGTATTTATGTGGAAGATTAAACCTTCATAACTTAAAAACACAAGATTGAGATGAAGAAATATTTTACCATTCAACTATTTACTTCGTGTTGAATCAATAATGAAAGTATTGTCTGAGGGTTAGTGACACCTAGAGTCCTTAGAGATGATTACACACGATATTACAAATAGTCCAATATGGCTGTCGCTTTTGTCTTAAATCTACAGTTGTTTCATTAACAAATTCTAATAAATATGAAATAATAATATTCAATATTATTTACCTTCACAGCGGTCGACATCCTGGTAAAAGATGGCCAAGATCAACCTATTACTTGTCTACAAGGAACCTCTATTTATATCAACCAATCAACATATGGTTGTCCATTCTGCGCAGTAGCCAATCAACCATGTGTCGTTACCGAAAGGGCTCTCATAGGAATGAGAGTCCGGTGTCAAAATATGCCATCGTGTCACGTTACTCCATCACCAGAAGAATTTAAATTCAACAGCTCGAGTTGTTTGGTGTCAAACCAGCTGAACATTTCTTATTCCTGTCAAAATGGTAAGAAAGAAAGAAAGACTATGCTCGTTAATTGAGATGTTTAGATTCATGTTAACCGTAAAATCCCGAACTGCAGTTCGAGGTGTGCATTTATATTCTCGTCTTACACGATATCTGTGTATACGATCATCGAAACGCTCCATATAAACATATTTTCCTTTATAATATTACGCTATGACACTGAATGTATTACCTTCTAAAAATGATAAGATTATTAGTCAATTATGACAAGCGTTGTTCAGAACTGTCGTTTTGGACCGTTAGTCCTTCGTCGGAGTGTAGACCATGGGCTGTCGATGATAAGGACGATAATGGAGATGATGGTAAATATGCACAATGATGACTGGACCAAGCAGAGTATGAGGAGAGAAATGTGAAGATGGCGGTGGAGATGATAATGCACAATGATGATTGGACCATAGAGTATGATGAGAGAAATGTGAAGATGGCGGTGGAGATAATAATGCACAATGATGATTGGACCAAGGAGTATGTACCAATGTGAAGATGACAGTAATGGTGTTGGCCGTATCAGCAGACCACACCAATAAACTTCATTTACATGGAGTTAAGAGTTTTCGAACGTTTTCCAAATTTCGTGCACTTCATAAATACTAATTTCATTTGTTTTGGAATTGATTGCAGAAACGAAGATAGTTCTTAAAGAAAATGAAGAATACACCATAACATGCGAAGGAAGCGATGTGGTGTTTGTAAACAACATATACTGGAATGGTTTTACCGCACCCCAAGTGGAAAACCAGAATAACCTGAATAACCAGACCTGCCTGAATAACCAGACCAGCCTGAATAACCAGACCTGCCAGAATAACCAGACCTGCCTGAATAACCAGACCAGCCTGAATAACCAGACCTGCCTGAATAACCAGACCAGCCTGAATAACCAGACCAGCCTGAATAACCAGACCAGCCTGAATAACCAGACCTGCCTGAATAACCAGACCAGCCTGAATAACCAGACCAGCCTGAATAACCAGACCAGCCTGAATAACCAGACCAACATGAATAACCAGACTAACTTGAACAATAACACAGCGCTGAATTTTAGTATTCCACTACCAAGCGTACTGGTTTATACTTTTCAAACTCCTTGTAATGGTAAGAGCAGTTGTCGACTGAACGCCTCGACCAGTGTACTGGGTAATCCGTATCCTGGGATCCTTTCCAAAAAGACTTTGGAATTTCAGTACACTTGTCAACCAGGTAAAGAACGAACCTTTCTAGAATTCGCTTAGTCAAAGTTCAGGAGTTGAGCTTTTGTCGCTTCGAATCTAATTTTTTCCCCAGAACGACCAAAAACTACTATATAAGACACCAACTAGTTTGGCAAACATACTTCTGCTGGTTTCAAGGAAAACAGCACTTAAATGGAAAGAATAGATTCGGCGCGACAAACGGTCGATGTACCCAAGACAATGATAATTTATATATGATTTTTTACTGCTCCCGAATGTTTTTGTATATTTAAAATCATGCCTCCTATGACATCACGCTCATTAGCATATTGGAAGAAAAACCTCTGATATCTCCAAGGTGAGCCACTCAAATCATATAAAAGTTTTTAACCATATATGTATTTACTCCATATACAGCCAACTTTGAAAGTATCGCGATTATAGGCACTTTAAAGCGGCTTTGAATATCCACCTATTTCAAAAAAGGTTGTCATCGCCAAAGGCTTTTCACCATTTCATAATGTATGTCGTGATAGGACGCAATAATAGGTCTTTTCCCTTGTGAAGCTTTAAGTAAACCAGATTAGATCAGAGTCATCTGCTCCTGGCTCCTATCAGGATGGTGCAACACTTCTCTTTCGTGTTTCTTTTTTAGAAAACAGTGGTTATGGGGAATGGTCGGGTTGGTCATCGTGTCCAGAGGCTTGTGGAGTGCCACATTATTTGACACGGAAGAGACAATGCTTTAACGAAAATGCAGACTGTTCTGGCATCCGCTCTAAGACCAGAAACGAACCATGTCAAAGCAACTGTACAAGTAAGTGGATAGCTATGTCTGCCTTATGACTAGTGTTGTATCAAAGGCTCGCACAAGCCGCTAATGGAGGCTAAAGATTGAAAAGCACATCATAGAAACACGCATCTGCTAAAGCAGAAATAGAAAACGCACGCACATGCTCTATGCATGTGGAGATTTGCAGAACGCTGGGAAAGTGTTATGAGAAGTACAAAGAGGAGCGGATAGGATAATATCTTGGTCTGTCTTTTTCAAGCTATCAACGTCACCATATGTGGGAACAAAACTGTAAATCTAGGCTGTCCTTCCGGGACATTTATCAACTTCGACAAAGTGTTCTTCGGAAGGAGTTCGCTAGTACCCTGCAATGCTGAGAACAAGAGCCTGCCCACTTCCTGTACGACACCCGAAGCAGAAGTCTACAACAATGTCCGAGCCTACGAGAGATGTCAGATGAGAAGGAACTGTTCACTAAATGCCTCCTCAAGCATATTCCAAGATCCTTGCCCTGGGCTTAGCAAGTACTTGAATCTGGTCTACACTTGCACACCAAGTGAGTAAATATACGAGTCTTTGTATTGAATTGATAAGTTCGTGGTTCTCCTTTAATGTCTCATTTTATTGCAATATTATCAATGTAGTTCCACAAGAAGTTTGTCTTTGTTATCTGATGGGACGGACAAATTCGTCGATAGAGCGAATTTCGTATGAGTGGGAAACTGACCGTACCGTACAGTGACCGTATTGTAACCGTAACTACGGACGGTAATCTAAGGACCGTAACAGCGATCTAACACAACATGCATACAGCGTAAATTTGCTTTTCCGTAACGGAGCCGTGTCCGTACCGTAACTCTTACGGTCCGTTTCCCACTCATACGAAATTCGCTCTATCGTCTCATCACTACCGTCTTTGTCTTACAGCCCAACATTATTGACATCAACTCGTTATGACCATCATTATTGTCTTCACCAATAACCCTCTTACAGCCGAACATTATGGACATCATCACCTCACCGTCGTCATCACTATCATCACCATCATCATTATCATGGCAATCATCGTCTTCACCAATAACCCTCTTACAGTCGAACATTATGGACATCATCACCTCACTGTCGTCATCACTATCATCACCATCATCATTATCATGGCAATCATCGTCTTCACCAATAACCCTCTTACAGCCGAACATTATGGACATCATCACCTCACTGTCGTCATCATTATCATGGCAATCATCGTCTTCAACAATAACCCTCTTACAGTCGAACATTATGGACATCATCACCTCACTGTCGTCATCACTATCATCACCACCATCGTCGTCGTCATCATTATCATCATCGTTTTCATCTATAAGACTATTAAAGCTTACCTCCTGATTTTTGTAGTCGTGGAGAGGCAGTTTGACGACTACGACCATGCCAAAATAATGTGTAACGACAATAGACACCTCGTCCTGCATGAACAAATCAAGTATGGATCGCCTGGAAACTGCTCTGATGTCAAAGTGCCATACACCAAAAGGATCTGTGGCAAAACAAAATGTGAAGTACAAACTGTAAATCACAAAGGGTTATCAATAACAAAGGAGCCTTGTAAAGGGATTGATAAGCGAGTACTCTTTAAGTACAGCTGCCAGCCAGGTAAGATTAATTTTGATTAGTTTTGATTTCGAACAATACCGCTGTGTTCGTTGATTATAGAATCAATCAATCGGATTTGCAGTAGACTTTTCCCGAATTCGCTTGGATGATCACGAAACAATGGTTTCAAGTCGAGGCGGGCCTTGATAAACAAAAGAATCAAGACCCGCCTCGATTTCAAACCATTGTTTCGTGATCACCCAAGCGAACTCGGGAAAGGTCTATGGGGTAAAAACCACAAGGACATCATGGAACACGTGGGCTGTTCCGTGGGTGTCTATCGACGCAAGAAAAAAAACAACCTTCAACCTAACATGTTGTATCTTTAGATCTTGCAATCTATACAATGTGGACACAGTGGAGTGAGTGTGAAGCATGTGGGATGCACGCCAGAAAGTCAAGAACAAGGAAAATCAATGCGGGAGACCAAAACGTTTATAGTGGATGGCATGGTGGCGCTTACAATCTATTACGTTACGAAACATGCTACCTTCCTTGCCAAGGTACTACCTGCAGTCAAGCACCTATAGAGTTGACACGATGCTGAGTTTCATTTTGAGTCTTGTGTGCAAAGACTTCAAACAACCACTTCCCCTGAATCATTATTTTGACAAAACTTTGTGCAAAGATCCTTTCAAACTGTTATTGTCGTTTCATTTCTCGTCTTGATTCTTATAGTAAGATATTTGTGCACCATTTTTTTTGTACTCGTTTTTCATCTATGTCTGTACATGTTAAATCTCGCCGGTATGTACCTATTTCGAAAACGTTATCAGCAGCAGCATAAAACATGGAACCCAAATGGATTGTGGGTTAATAACTCAAATGCAAAGAGAAGTGAATTGTTTTGCAAATTTTTAATATAATTCACAACAATTTAATATTTTAACGGAATAATTCCCATTTTTTAGGCTCCTGCAATAGACCTTTTTCCAATATGGCGCCCGCAAATTCGAATGAGTTCAAATTCAACTCAGAGTAAAACCAATATCAGCACTAGAAAGAGCACTTTTACATTAGTAAATTAACAAAGATTCATAATGTTAAGGGTTAAAATGACAGAAATGTATGTGGTTATTGCAGTACTCTCATAGTTCCCATACATTTATTTGGGACTTTTTCCCTTTCAGAACACCAATTATTCACCTGTAATTCCACACTCAACATAACCTGTCCAAACTACCTAAACAGCCCCACTGTAATCGAGGTTCGGTCGGTATTTTACGGCCGAGAGAGATCGGACATATGTTCACCATCAGATGGGCTTCTCCAAACCAACTGTACATCCCTAGAAACAACTAAGAAGAGCATCATGAAGAAGTGCCAAGGAAAGAGCCAATGTGTCGTCGATGATCTTGCTACATATCTTGACGATCCTTGTATTGGCAACAGCAAGTACTTTAACATGACATACAGATGTCAACCTGGTGCGTAAACCATTGTATTGCTAGCCTATTGCAAACCATCAATATCTAACAATAGGTGGGCGCTTTGTTTACATCGAAAATAAATTCAAGCTATGATAAAAAATGACCACACAAATGACAAGAACCCATCGTCTTTACCAATATCTGAAAAATTGAGACCGATTGCTTGTAGTTTGAGAAATTACATTTTGGAATATTGAAATTTTATCATAAAATGTATGGCTGGTTGGCAATTATTGCTCACCAGACAGAGCCACGCATACATTTACTGTGAATTTTCAAAAATTAAAATTCTTAATATCTCCTAAATAGTTAAAAGTTTACAAAATAACTGATATAAATCTTGCGTTCTGATTGGCCAAAACCGATCACGTGCGCATGCATTATGAGAGCACACAGCACGCGTGTTTGCATGTTGACGGAATCTTTTCTTTGTATTTTATAAAAGAAATAAAAAACTCGCTTGCTGTGCTGTGTGCAGTTATAAAGCACTTGGGGATTGACATAAACACTTGAGAAGTGTTGAGAAGCGCTCCGCTTCGCGTCGTGCTTCTCCTAACACTTCTCTCGTGTTCTGCCTATCGATCCCCGCGTGCTTTATAACTGCACACAGCACAGCAAGCGAGTTTTCTATTTCTTCAATAAAAGCAATCGCTCTCAAAGTTTCAAATTTTATCATAGCTTGAAATTTTCGAACATTTAATTTCTCAATGTAAACAAACTACGGCATCAGGCGTCCGCATATAGGAGATCATAAGTGAGCAGATCTTTTGACTTTTTTCCTAGTTTACAAATATGGAAGAAAAATAAATTACAAACTAGTGCCGAACAACTTGACGTGCTACGACAACATGGTTCTCATCACACATGATGCGGAATGGAAGTCTTCTTATTGTTCAAAGGAGCAGCCAGACACGTTTGACAAGGTGAAAGGATGGTGCGATGGTAAAACATACTGTAAAGTCTATAATACTGATGGTATGTTGGGTGATCCCTGCCCTAAACATTCCAAGACCTACACCATGTGGTATAGCTGTCAAACTGGTAAGTGCTCAGGGACTTAATACCAGCCATTATATTGAATTAGTTACATTCATATGCTTGCAAATCCATTCATGACCGCCTAATTGGATTTGGTAGATTTCCATGGTCACCGTGTTGAATTTGTTGCATTTGCAAGTAGAATAATGGTATCATTTTGGATTTGAAGATGATAAAGTAGTTGCATTTCCAAGTAGAATAATGGTATCATTTTGGATTTGAAGATGATAAAGTAGTTGCATTTGCAAGTAGAATAATGGTATCATTTTGGAATTGAAGATGATAAAGTAGTTGCATTTCCAAGTAGAATAATGGTATCATTTTGGATTTGAAGATGATAAAGTAGTTGCATTTCCAAGTAGAATAATGGTATCATTTTGGATTTGAAGATGATAAAGTTGTTGCATTTCCAAGTACAATAATGGTATCATTTTGGATTTGAAGATGATAAAGTAGTTGCATTTCCAAGTAGAATAATGGTATCATTTTGGATTTGAAGATGATAAAGTTGTTGCATTTCCAAGTACAATAATGGTATCATTTTGGATTTGAAGATGATAAAGTAGTTGCATTTCCAAGTAGAATAATGGTATCATTTTGGATTTGAAGATGATAAAGTTGTTGCATTTCCAATTAGAATAATGGTATCATTTTGGATTTGAAGATGATAAAGTAGTTGCATTTCCAAGGTCAAACATGACCTCGTGATCCTCATTTAGAACTTGTCTCATTTCCAAGCTGCCGCAATTTTGGATTTACAGTTAATGTTTAGATTTACAAACGCCATGTTTTACTCGTTGAATTTATAAACCTTAAACCATTCGAAGCCACCATGAATTTGGGGTAAGGTCGCACGATTACGGAAGAGCTGACGTTATTGGTTAAACCTAACAATAGATTCATTGTTATCTTTTGAATCCTTTGCCTTCGTTCTATCAAATCGCATTGCGTGTTCTTGCAACCGTGCGGCATGGCCCTGAATTTGTTGCATTCTCAAAGATTGTAAATGACTTCATGAACACCGCCATGTTGGATTTATTGAATTCCTAACTTTGTACGCAGCCTAGTATATAATTCCGTGTGCAAGTGAAGCTGCTAATTTAGATTAGGGTAGGGCGACAATATGATCACTAGGTTACGTTCAAATGAGTGCACACACGATACAGTCTGTATTGCAATAACTATACTTTCTTATTAGCCCAGGGAGGACTTGACAATGAATGGGGTTCCTGGACTAACTGTACAGAATGCGGGCTTTATCCTATGAAAAGCAGAAGAAAGCGCTGCTTGAAACCCGTCACTCAAACCAATGGAAGCCATTGTCCTTTGGTGCAAGAGGTGGCCAACTGCAACAAACCATGTCCAGGTAGTCCTGAAGTGTTAGGCTGTATGAAGTTTCACTTTCAATTACCCTAAGGCCAAGTTCAGACGGCCTACTTTCCATGAGCCGTACTTTATTGAGTATAATAAAATGTTTCATGGAAAGTACACCGTCTGAATCAACTAGTACGTGTTGTGTTATATGGTACAGGTCAGGCTTTCGGTAAGGCGTATCCATATAGCCCGGCTTAACATTTCTCTTTTAGTACGCTAATGGAAAGTGCGTCGTCTGAACTTGGCCTAACATTATATCAATCTCAATCTCAGAGTGATAGGTAACCTGGTATATTAAAACCTTCATGATTTTTTAAATAACCGAAAGGTCCCTGAAGATTGTCTTAAACCGTTGTGGCTTAAAACTTTGGAGTTTTTCCAAGGGAGAAAACAACTGCTAGATAAGAAGGCAAGCCAACAACTCAACTTACATATGATGGTGTAAGAAGGAATCTAGCGGAGGAACTAACCACCATACAGGGAAGAGGAAGGTGCATGAGCAGCACCTATCAATTACACAGTTGAAAATTGTGTAAATTGAAACACCGTATGGAGAGTAATGGTGAACTGACGTCTCAGACGTTAGTCCTTCGTGAGAAAATTCGATTTCCTCCGACAAAGGACTAACGTCCGAAACGTCAGTTCTAGTTTCTACTTGTCTCCACCATATCAATTATACACATGCACCTTTGTACTACGGTCACAAGCTACAAGAAATGACTTGAGCTCTTGTGTTTTCATTTTCAGTTAAAGATGTCATCATACGAGGGAACAAAGAATCCTCAGTCGTCTTGGGAAATGTAAAGATCATTCGCTGGACCATGGACCTTGGTACAAACGTTTCAGGGGTATTCGACTGGGGCGATGGTTCAAACAGAACATTTTTAGAAGGGCTCCAGGCAAATGCAACCAGCAACCTAGACATGGAAGTGCCCCATAACTACACGAGAGAGGGACAATTCGAAATCAATCTGTTGGCGTACAATGTCCTCAACAACCAAACTGATACTACCATCATCCATGTTCAGGTTCGCCTAGAAGGAATGAATGTGTCAGCACCTGCATTCTTAGTGGTCAATGAATGGGGCCACTTCAGGTTTACTCTACTTGTCGTCTCCCTCGCCTTGCCGAATGTAAGCTGGAAGTTTGGTGATGACACGCCGACCATTCAAAACAGGAACTTTAGTTGGAACCATTCATACGAGAAACCGGGAAATTATTCCTTTAAGGTCAAAGCCAAAAATCGCGTCAGCACGGTAACTCATTCCTCCATTGTCGTCGTAGAAGAGAAAATAACACAGTTTCGTTTCAGCAGAGACACGTACAAATTTCCAATAAACGTCGCTTCGAAGATGAATCTCTTATGGTCAAACGGAAGTCACATGTTTATTTTTTTCAACTTTAGTCACGTTGAGACATTATGGAAGTACGAGACGTTTAGAGATGAAAAGGTTGGTGGGCTGTCATTACCTCATGTGTTTAAGCAAGTGGGAGTATTCACAGTTTGTGCTAGTGCATCTAATAGACTTAACAACGCTACAGCATGCACTCGTGTCATTGTTGAGATCCCTATCTATGGCTTCAATTTTTCAGTTGTTTGCAAAAGTCGATTTAAAGATTGTTTTGAAAATGATAGTATTTCGTTGAATGCCGCAGTAACAAACGGGTCTAACCCACACTTTACCGCTGTGATGGGTGATGGGACTAACTATGCGACGACAAGGATGTTATCAACAACACACAGATATAATAAACCTGGCCAGTTTGATGTCCATATATCAGTGTACAACAATGTTAGTCTGGAAAATGCCACCTATTCGTTGAAGGTACTCGCGGTACAAGAAATACAGGGATTACGAATTGAATGTAACAAATCGGTGATACTAAATAATGTGACAATCTGTACCATATCTATTGCTCAAGGGAATGCATTTGAATGCGTGCTCACCTTCGGTGATGGAAGCGAGAAACTCAATTACACCTACGAAACATTTGCAAGCAACGGCTCCCATAGATATTCCTCTTTACCTCATGTGTTTAAACAAGAGGGAGTATTCACAGTTTGTGCTAGTGCATCTAATAGACTTAACAACGCTACAGCATGCACTCGTGTCATTGTTGAGATCCCTATCTATGGCTTCAATTTTTCAGTTGTTTGCAAAAGTCGATTTAAAGATTGTTTTGAAAATGATAGTATTTCGTTGAATGCCGCAGTAACAAACGGGTCTAACCCACACTTTACCGCTGTGATGGGTGATGGGACTAACTATGCGACGACAAGGATGTTATCAACAACACACAGATATAATAAACCTGGCCAGTTTGATGTCCATATATCAGTGTACAACAATGTTAGTCTGGAAAATGCCACGTATTCGTTGAAGGTACTCGAGATACAAGAAATACAGGGATTACGAATTGAATGTAACAAGTCGGTGATACTAAGTAATGTGACATTCTGTACCATATCTATTGCTCAAGGGAATGCATTTGAATGCGTGCTCACCTTCGGTGATGGAAGCGAGAAACTTAATTACACCCATGAAACGTTGGCAAGCAACGTTTCCTATAGATACCCCTCTTATGGGACCTATGTGGTAAAGTTAAAGTGCGATAACATCCTGGGGACATCAATTGACAGGTACAAAACTGTAGTAACAGGACCTGAACTTGGTTTGTCCCTTTCACATAATGGACCTTTGGTGACTTATGACTTAGCGCTGATTACAGTCCAAGTTAAAAACCCAGCTCCTAAATCTTGTTTCGTATTGGACCTCGGAGATGGAAGTAAAGTTGCTTATGGTGATACCAATTGTAGTAGGAGTTACTATGGCATCGAGGGGACACTTCCACTGCAAAAAGAAATGCTCTACAACAGCACCTACAAAACTGTAGGAGTTTTCAATATCCGTTTTGAAGGAACCGATGGTCTATTGAACGAGTCAGTCACAAGTCAAATAGCAATCACAGAAAAACCGTGTCGTATCATCAGTGTCTCTCTAGAAAATATCGCAACATCATCTGAATCTGCTACAAGGATTCTCAAATCAAGACAGTTCGTCGTAATGTCAAAATACGAAATCAAATGTTCGAGTGCAAGCAGTGCTAAGCTACAATGGAAGATATACAAGAAAGAATCCGGTAGCTTTGTGAGCCATACTGATGTAAACACGAGGACGTCAAGTCTGGTCATAGAACCGCGCTCACTCGATTATGGCATGTACAAGATAGAACTTACATTGACTTTGAATGACGTTGAAGGGATCTCAGACTCGACTGACGGGTACATTGAAGTAACCAAGACGCCATTATCAGCCATGATTGTTCAGGGTTCCGCCATAAGAAGAAGCTGGAATAACATCATCCAGCTGGACGGTTCAGAGTCTCATGACCCCGATGAAGGCGAAAGGAGTAACAGCCGATTGATATTTAGGTGGTTTTGCTACGACGTTAACGAAACAAAATATAACGTCGATCACACTCCATTATTAGCTCTCAAAAAGGGGGGGCAAAATAACTCCAAGATTTCGTGTGGAAGGTATAGAGAACATTTTCCCAAGAATTCGGGGAAGTCTATCGAGTTGCAACCAGCGCTGCTTTTAGATCAGAAGACGATTCTGGTTGAACTAGAAATTGAGGAAGGAAACAGGTTAGCCAGGGCCTTCACCCTGATCCAACGAGTTCATTCAACGATACCGTCCTTGATTATAACGTAAGTTGTTTCGTATGCCACTGACGTCATTATACGACCAATGACTTCAATTCCAGTAAACACTGAGTTTATTAAACCATAACACCGTCTTTGATAGTCCCTTGAACCATCCCAATGATCTGAGAGGGCAATTCAGTTCCACCTATTCAAATACCAAATACCTCCTTTACTTGATGTCAAGTGACTCCCAGTCACAAGAGCTCATTAAGGTACCAGGGGACCTTGATTTTAATAACATTCTTGATTTTTCGATTTTGGTACAAAATGAAAGCTTGAAGCTAAATCTACAATTCTGTGAAGTCAGAATTTGGTTTTTTGACTTCTGGAGTGAAAAATGAAAGAAAAATCAGTTCTAAACTTATGTAAATAAGTGATCAAG
>JAABNW020126442.1:0-13628 GCA_015164035.2 Radianthus crispa | reverse complement strand
GAATAACGTAATAAGAATGACGGCATTTTTTCACATTGTTAACCTGAAAGACACTACGGAAAAACGTCTGCGCATGCGTGCATATCAGCACGTTTTCTTAGAATTTGGAGAGTTTGAGTGAGAAAAGAAATGTTTGTTTTCTCCGAGTATACAATAAAGTTACCTGGTATACTTTCGTGAGAGGTAGAAAATGTCTTAATAAAGACACCCTGGAAGTATTAGCCCTAAGTTTCAAGACCTTTTCTTAAGTTTTAACATTTTGTAATATGCATTGTTCAGGCAAGTGTGAAAGTCAAATTTGCATATTTTGATTATTGCAAGACTTGGAACATGCGTAGACGTTTTCCCCTCGTGTCAACTTGAAATAAATATTTTGTTCAAAGGCACCGTTTAGGCCATACAAGTAAAATGCAAGATTTTAGGGGCTCAATAGAAATTATTCTTATTTACAAACCAAACACAGCATTCTTAACTATGTTTGTTCGGCTTCTAACACCAACAGGCGATCCGATTTTCGTACTTTCGTATTTAGGGTACTTTGCTGAAATATTTAAGGTTGAAGCCTAGGTTCTTATGGGTTTCCTGTGTTGAGAGCGGTATTCGTTACATCGTAAGCCGATCTTGACGATTCTTGAGTGTAATAGTCCACCTTCGATATTCTGGTCGAGTGATCACGAACAAAGAAATTCAAAAAACGAGGCCCAGGGAAACAAAGGATAATCCTAATATTTTCTTTTGTTTCCCCTGGGCCTCTTTTTGACCTGCTTTGGCTGTGATCACTCGACCAGAATATAGAAAGGGAGCTATTGATAGCCGATTAAATTCAAATTAATTCGTTTCCATTGGATATTGCTCATTATGTGGAAATTCGATGATTTGAATGTAAACATTTGAATGTAAACCGGCCAACAACTGTTTGCATGTTAACACGTTACCAATTTTATGATGTAATGGAAAACCGCTCATAACACAGGAAACCCACAGGAACCTAGTCTTCAACCGTTAATATTCCAACCGAGTAGAATACGCAAGCTTCTTTGCAAACTTTTATTTGTATTTACACTAAAATTTCAGATTGATAATTTGGTGAGCTAATAAGTAACATGAATTCGTTTCAATTGTTTTTTTATCTTTGATACTGGTAAACCCTTAAAGCCTTCACGGTGGACCTACCTTTGTCGAGGGTCGTTATCCAGGAAGTAAAGCCATCAACTTCAACCAACCATCCAACTGCTTTGCACGCATCCCCAAAGTTGAACTTCAAGGAAGGAGTTTCACCATTGCACTGTGGGTTAAACATGAAAACATCTCGGGCGAACAATATTTTTTCTCTGACTGGTACAGTCCATGGCAGTTTAATATGGCAATTTCAAACAGTAGACGACTTCACTTTGAGAGACATTCCAGCGCACAACCCTGGTTTGGTTTATCCACAAAAAATCTAATTGAAGTCGACAAGTGGACACATGTTGCAGTTACCTGGGACCAAGACGCAGGTGTCGTGAAGCTGTTCATCGACGCTAAAGAAGATACATCCAAAGAATTCAACACAACAACAGTATGGAATTCTCCAACTAGAAACACGTATCAGATTGGTGATGATGGTCACCACGATAATCATCAGTTTCACGGCTCAGTCATGGATCTGTACATCATGGAAGGTGTTCTGAACAGCACACAGCTGAAATACTTGAAAGGTAGATGACAGGTTTATGTCAAAAAATTCAAATGTTTTCAACGTATGTATCAGGAAGTACTAAAGAGGCAGATAAAGACTTTTGCTCATCCATTCAGATGTTCGAGGCTTTTCAAACTTCACAGGGTTCATAGAAGCCACAAGTTCCATCAACAATACAGTCGTGTATACCAATGAGAGAGTTACATGTCAAGCCCTTGGTTCACCGACTCCATACGTGGCCTGGGTACGATCAGGGGTAGTGCTGGTAAACAAGACCTCTAATGCAGAGATCATCATCACTGAAGATAAAGGCGAGTACGTGTGTGTTGCCTCCAACCGAGAAGGCATCGAGAAATTGATTGTCAAAGCAAGAGGTAAGATAGCTTATGGTTATTCGCTTGCACCTTTATATGTATTTTAAGATTATATAATTACTTTGATCTGGATCGTCTTTCAAGCATTACACAAAAGTTTCTTATTTCTTTAAAAGAACAAATACATACAAGTTTCATCAACAACACAGTCGTATATACCAACGAGACAGTCATATGTCAAGCCCTTGGTTCACCTACTCCATACGTGGCCTGGGTACGCTCAGGGGTAGTGCTAGAGAACAAGACATCTTCTGCAGAGATCACTATCACTGTGGATAATGGCGAATACGTTTGTGTTGTTTTTAACCAAGAAAGCATCGAGAAACTGATTGTCAAGGCAAGAGGTGAGATATTAGTCCAAGTACCTCATTCCAAAATGTCAGTCAATAAGCAATTTAATTGCCAAATGAATAACAATTCGAATTAGTCTATTCTGAAGAATTTTGAACCCTGTCCGAAGGACCAGATTGACCCTGGTTTTACTTCACCAAATGGATGGGCATGTATAACAAGAATGCTTAGACTTGGGTAACTGCCATCTGACAACGACGGCTACTCCCAAAATCATGGATCAACTCTAAAGTTTTATCTGACGTGGCTGTCAAAACCTAATGGGCAATATATGTATTAAACGATAAAATATCGAAGTTGAAGACTTACATGTCTCCTCTGTGCTTCTACTTTAGCTCCTCTCCAACTTTGCCATGACCACCTCATCATCACTGATGTTTCCAGGGCTGTCAAGCACATTTTCCAGTCCTTTCAAGTCAAGAACGATGCCGCAGATATGGACCTCAGCAAGTGGTATCGAATCCAGAGCCCAGCGGGTAATCAGTTACCAACCACGTGTGTCCCACCGAACAGATGTGGTACCCAGACCCCTGGATGGCTGAAGGGACAACATCCAAGCGTCCAAGATGGAATCGTCAAGAGAACTGTGTGCTTTCACTTCAACGGTGACTGCTGTTATCAGAACACTACGGTGCAAATAAGAAAGTGTTTTGGATTTTACGTGTACAAGTTCAGCGCTGTACCTAAACAGTTACCAGCCGCAAGACATTGTATCGAGAACAAACACATCGATACACAAGGTAATTCAGTTCATCTGCTATTTTGCAGTTCATTTTTGTTCATAACAATAAGAGCTTTCCATATCTTCTTGTAATCCAGATACCCCATTTTTCACGTTCGCTACATCCGAGAACAGTCGTGAGGCTCTGGTAGGTCATGTGATGTACTGGGAAGCGGAAGTGCAGAAAGATCTCATTTGTTTGAATTACTGCATCATCTTGACTGATTGCAAGTCGTTCAACTACAACAAAGAGAAAAAGATTTGTGAGCTGAACAACGCCACACACCAAGAATACCCAGAAGACATCATCAGGAACGACACATCTGTCTACTACCAGAAGCTGTCTTATTACTTTGGCAATCCTCATTAGCATGTTGGACTAGAATACCCAGAAGACATCATCAGGAACGACACATCTGTCTACTACCAGAAATTCGTATTTCCAATGACACCTTTGTCTTATGCACCCGACAGAGAGACTAGATTACATTTTACTTATTAAAATAAGGTAGAAAATGTTTGAAATACTAGATTAAATAAAAAGGATATGTGACCTTGATGTGCACGACAAAAACAATTTAGCGAAATTCACAGAACAATAAACCTTATCGATTTACACTATCTTCCCATTTCCATGTGAGGAAACATTTCTCAAAATGAAATCGGTAAAGTCCGTTGGTTCTGCATGGAAACGAGGCGACTGTGTAAATAGGTAAGGCCCATTCCTGAATCCACTACATAATTGTTTTTTGAACCGTTATTAAAGTTTAATAGAAGAAGAGAAAAACATCACTATGAATTTAATCAAGATTTACAAAAATGTTATTTTAATTTTCTTTTTTTAGGAAGTGCCTGAGACTATAGGCACATATCACAATCTATGATAAACATTGTTTTCCGCATTGAGGAAAGTGACCTGAGACCATCAAAGAAAATGCACATATTTTCCGCACGGTCTTGGATATTATTTTGTTCACTAGATCATCACTTGCAAGAAAATATTACTTATCTATTATAAATATGAATTATTTCACGTAGGTGCCACTTCATTTTATAATGAATCGTATTCTTAGTTCTTTATTATTATTATTATTATTATTATTATTATTATTATTGTTGTTGTTATCATCATCATTATTATATTCAAAACTAAGGCTACTGACACATGCAAACGACAAAATGTAAGCTGACTTCTAAAACAGCTTCAAAATCAGTGTGTGTGTGTAATAAACAAAAATGAATTGATGCGTTTGGACTCATTCAATTATTTAAAAATTTGGGCATCCAGTTTGCCACGCCCAATGATCGATTTGGGACCAAAATTCAGATACCAACACGCGAACAGCATCCATATTCTATGCACACAACTCTCAACTCAAATGTTGATTTTTACGGAGGGAGGAAAACCGGAGAACCCGGACAACACATCAAACAAACTCAACTCGCATATGATCCTGCACAAGCCGGGGCTTGAACCCGGGACCATAGATGTGAAAGTCGGGCTCTCTCACCGCTACGCCACCCATTTACTTTGTTATGGAAAATTAAATTACTAAACATAGTAAAACTATCTATTATAACTGAGAAAGTGCTTCGATGTGTTTTCTGGTATTATCGCTTATTTCGGAAAAGTGTTTTAACCAATCGTTACTTATGAGTCTGATTATGTCATCACTGTCGTAGATGCACGCGTGTTATCTAAATCTAGAAGTACAATCTAACATCAGTAGCATAATGGATTTGCGCGCTGTTAATTACAACAGTATCACACGTTTTACATCAACGCAGAACATCTTCTTTGAAGGTTTTCTGTGATTCCATTTGATGACGTAAAAACATATCTCGTTGATCTTAGTGCTATCTGAACAGATGCTTTGTACATCCGGGCTGCTAATGGACAAAGGGAAGAGATGATCGTATCAAGAATATGAGATTTTTGATAGTGATGAAAATGGCGTGGAAGCGACACAAGTAAGCAGATAAAAGACCTGTTGATGATGATAATGGGATCAGCCTGATGATGACTTAATCTAGATATTAGCTGTTGTATCACATGAAGGATACAAAAAAAAATCCCATCGAATTTGAAAAACCGAACAACCTCTTCGCTATTGGTGATCATGGGAATGATGATACTAATGATGATAATCATCATATTGTCTTTATCTATACTGATGATCTAACCAAATGATGTTGAAAACATGATGATGATAAAACGATGATGGTAATGATGATGATGCAGACGACCACCATGACGACAATCTTAAGAAAAGCAAGCAGAATGTGACACTTTAATGATATAAATACCATGTTGATAATGGAGATGGCTTTGTAGTAGGTGTGAGTAATAGTGATTATTACGATGACGGTGATTCTGGTGATCATGATGGAGTGATCTGAGACTGATCAGAGTGCCTCACGTTGAGGCTCGTGTTAAACCAAGGGTGTGATCCAAGGAGTGGTTTGTGCAACTGGCCAAATCACCATAGAAGAATGTTGAAACCTACATGACTCTGTTATGCCCATCTAGGCAAAACTACTTCCACAATCTCCCCAAGTCCCTCTTGAAATTGTTCTTCATCTGCCATTTAATACATCCTAACCTATGAAAATGACGCTTTTCTTGATGCAAATTGATAATTGGCTTCGGTACACGTACGTGCAGTCTATGAGTCTAGGCATCCTGTTTTGAAAACTCGTTTTAAGATTAACCACGAGTATTAATGGCTATATAAAAGAATGTAAATACGATACAACAATAACCACAATAATGGTACCAGCCAATAAAAAGTCATTTAGCTTTTTATTCCTACAAATAGTTGAATGTGGTTCAATCAACAGCTGAATGACGCAAGGAATTCTTAAGTTCACCTTGACCATTGTTTGGCCTATCCGTACCATACTGTGGTGATTTCAATTTGATTAGTCCCACGTAAATACTTCATCTCCCCTTATCCTAATTTAAAAGTCAAGCCTACTCTTTATGTTTATTTGAATAAAGCAAATTGCAAAAATACGCAGGAATGTATTTTCACTCTCGATTTACTCAAGATTTCATTGTAGAAAGTGTTTCATTTAGACCGATTTCTTTTTAAGGTCTTTTAGAAGCGTCCTATCTATAATGAATAATAATAATAATAATAATAATAATAATATTATTATTATTATTATTATTATTATTATTATTATTATTTGGAGAAAAATGACAATGAGAACAATAGCTTTGTGTATATTTGCAAAGGATATTATTTCGAAACAATTTATATTTATATTTTCAACATTATTACTATTGTTATCTTACCAATAGCAGAATTCTTAGTTTTAATATCATTATTTCTATCAATATGACTAGATTACAAACACTTAACGTGTACAATATTATTTAGCGCTAAACAGTACTAATTAAACAATAGAAAGCAATACAATTAGTCTAGTTTAATAGTATTTAGTACGATTTCTGTAGCACACTTTTAGTGTTTGCACTCTATTGCTACTACCATTACTCTTATTTTAGTTATTCATCCTATCTTACATTCTAAATGATTCTAGAAGTTGTTAACCAGCGTTCGTGAGGAAGTTTAGTATTAAATACAGTGTAATGACTTGAAGCGGAAATTAGTTCACAGAAAAAAAAAAAGATATTATAGTAAAGGGAAAATACCCGAAGAGAAGTATGGAACTGATGGAAAAACAAATTAAAAGCAAAGTGATTATGTTTCAACCACCAACTGACCGAGATCAATTTGGTCAGTACAATCGTGGCGGAAGAAAGTAATTCTGGTTGGGTGAAGACTGTATGAAATCTCCATACATCTGCCATACACGAATATTAAAATACTTTCGCTATTACTACGACAACAAAAAGAATATGAAATTAAAAAATAACTGAAAGAAGTACGTAATCATAATTACACAACTGGCTTAAAGGTTTCTAGTTTTGCTGCATTCAAAATGCATCAAGTTAATTCACGATTTTGGCTTTAATTTTTGTATTGTTATTCGTATTTGTTTGGCACAAGTACTCGAATGATTTTGTGGTGAACAAACCTGACCGGACGGCTTAGCTTGTGAAAGAATTAATATTTTTAGTAGTTTAGAAAGAAAGTCAAGTGAGAATGGCGTAGCATATTCTCAGTATTATATTTGACGCTAATGTATGAAGCACAGCTCCCACTTGCTCGTCAATATTCCTTGTTTGTGTTCATATTTACGACTAGCGAGGCGACTCCATCAGAATATCACTCCACAAAGCAATGAATACTTTAAGAAACAGAAGTAAATATCCACGAAGGGAAAATGATTTCCCACACAGTTACAATCAAAAAAGTGACAAGCTCCAAAATTCACTTAACAAAACGTCAAGAATCTTCGCGATATTTCTCCTGACGAAACATGGCGGCTACTGAAGAAGATCTAATCTAAAGTGTTTAAGTATGTTGGTAATGATATAACGAGTCCAAGAAAAGATCATTTCATTGCGTGTTCCAAACCTTTTATTATCAGCGTCAGCGATTACTGTCATGTCGCCATTCAGACAAAAACATCTTAATATACAAAACAATGTGAATATAATAAAGACATATATGTATTTACGTAGATGTACGTGAAAGCTGCCGGAAAGTCATGCTCTGACACCAAAAATGTGGTAGGAACGAACACATGTACTAAACGCTTAACATTGTACAATTGCGTATATTCTGTCTTGGTGTTTCTATTCCTACTTTTAATACAAATACGCTCATTTTATTCAACCCTGATGGTCTTTCGATTTAATAAGTATTCGTGCTATGAATATATTTCGAAGAAAGGAATCAAAAACATAAAAAAATTATAAGCTTAACAATATTATTCAATAACAATATTTAGTACCCAGCCTGAGGCGCTTCTTTAGTTCATCAGTAGTAGTCATGCGATATCTTTCCAGCTTCATTTCAGAGAACTGGAATTCTTTCTCGAAGACCATTTTAAAAATTGAAGTTCCTGATTGCTTTTAGCAACTGATATTAAAATAAGGCTCGTCCTTCCTCGAACGCATACCTTTTTGTGTGTTTAGGCCTTGCCTTAATACTACTAAAACCCCAGATGTCATACATAGAACAGGCTCTCGAAATGGGAGAACTTGAAAAGGAAGACCTATATACGGTATTTGTTTGGATTGATGAAAACTGAAAAAGCTTCTCGCTTCAGAGTAAGGCAGGGGCCTTAGAATGAGTTTAAATTGCCGTCAGGTGCCTGGATATTGACACATATTCCACAACAGCTGAAATTATCCCAAAAAGGGAACTAGACACGTCTAGGAAAAAGCGCTAAAGATAGCGTCTCCTGACACCAGTCGACATCCAAATCCTCTGAACAAAGGCTTACTAAATAAAGATCTTAGATTGTTTTCAATTTCCCCGGCAGTCTCTCTCCAATGTGCCACAGACACACTCCTAACTTCTCAAATGTGTACACTAATTCTTAAGCCGGCGAATCTAGTCTCTAATTGCTTTTTCTTGAGATTCGTCAATCGTAAACAAAGGACTGATTATCCTTAGGATTCCGAATCTTATATCAATGGTTGAGACTCAAAGTCTCCTGAAAATCTCAGGCGCGCGTCCTAGTCAGTCATTACCAAATGTAATTAGCCTTGTTCTAACGCCTGCAGAGCTAAAACCAATTGCTCAATCATTCAAGATGCATAAATTCATTACATGCAAATTCACGACAATATGTCATCGATATCACTAGTGTTTCTATAAAATCTCATCCCAAGCTGGGAGTTTATACCATTTGTACGTAGGTAACTGCTCCGATCACTCATTAGCAGCAAACGAGGGCTTCGATCGAAGAAAATACTGTCCCAGTTACGAAAGCCCAAATGAATAACAGTACCCAGGCATTCTTCCGAAGACCACCTATACCTTACAGGCTGATAACCAACGAGATAGAGGTATATATATATGTGCTAACACTCGTGACAGGAGTCTTTGGCAATGGACTGGTCTTGTGTTCCGTTGCCACAAGAAGACGGCATCGACTAACGGCTAACGATATCTTCATTACGAACTTAGCGCTATCTGACTTGCTCCTGCTCTTAGTGTTCCTACCGTTTGCAATCTATATTCGTCTAGCGCCCTTCAAGGCTACAACCTTTATTTGTAAGTTTATGGCACCTATCATAACTGTTGCCCTTGGGGGAACCACATTTACGCTTGCCGTGATGGCAGTCCAGAGATGCTTTGCTATCACTCACCCATTTCGGCAAGAAATGACAATCAAAAAGGCAAGTGTAATTATCCTATGTATTTGGCTCCTAAGTATTGCTGTGTCCTTTCCAAAGATCGTGAATGCCATGCCTAAAAGAAACAAGTGCTACACACGATGGAAATATCTTTTTCAGAAGAAGGCCTACATGGTGGGTTTGTTCGTGGTGAGGTTCGCAATCCCTTTCATCCTGATTGTAATATCATATGTAAAAATGGGTATTGCCTTACTAAGAACAAAGTCTCCCAGATTCACCACAGACTCGAAAGGAAACATTAGAAATGTAACGAACAGAAAAGAGAACGTAGCAGTTATCAAAACGCTAGTTCTTATTACCGGCATGTTCTTTGTCTGCATGTTGCCTTACCGAGTGTCATTACTTTTGATGACCATTTCTGACATGAACACGAACATTGTGGTAATGAATGTGTATAGTACATCAGCTATTTTGACAATCGCACACAGCTGTATCAACCCTATTATATACGGTGCTTTCCTGAAACAGTTTACCAACGATTACAAGAGATTAGTCCTAAACATCCTGTGCTGTAGAATCTGTCGAAAGAAATCCATCTCGAGACAGAATGCAGAGCGAGACGACGGGATTGAGCTACGCGAAGATGACGGTCTAAGCTCATCCATATGGAAGAAATCAGAATCAGAAGTCAAAACAGTTCAAGATTCTCTTTCTTCAAGCCATTACCGTCAAGTGAGAAGTCACGATGGTGTTAGGATAATTGAAAACAAGACTTTTGGTGAAGAATGACAGATGAAAGGGATGTAACATTGAACTGGACGGACTAAAGTCATCCCACCGCCGCCACCATTTCGTTATAGCGCTTTTGCAAATGGCCAAAATATCTGATCATTTATGGAAAAAAATTATAAGCCCCTTAACAAAAAATATATAAGAGTTTGTTTTCGGGAAAAAAATATTTTGATGTAAAATATTTAATTTGCTAGGCGCACTTGTTTGGAATTCTTTACCCTATGGGCTGCTGAAGTTATTTTCAGCGGTCAAGTCGCCATTGTTTCATTATGACGCTATTATGAATTAATTCAGAAAGATAAACCACATTCTTGGTCAAAATAACTTAAATAGTTTACAGAAAGAATACGTTTAATGAAAAAAAGTAATTTTTAGGTAAAGTCGTATATGAATTTTGTTCTCTCGGCTGCTGATGTCATATTTAGTGTTGGCAACTGCTAGTGATGTACATATCCATTCAACAATTAGAATCATTAGTGTGACAGAGATATACCAAACGCCCATCCTGCAGCTGCAAACACGTATTCTAGGTTTCTCTATTCGCTGACTGTGTAAACATTACCTGCAATGCGCGTCTTTGCAAATGAATCAAAGATACGTTTGTGTGAAATAATATCTAATGTGAAAAGAAGTGATAGCAATAAAAAAAAACTGAAATAAAAAATAAAAAAGCCGTGAAAATTTGTTTCAGCTATCTTTGATTTGATCTAGGTTATACCCATGCAGTTACACTGATCTTTCTCGAGATATCGTTGTGTTTTAGGAAATTGAAATATGGTTATCTAAAACACATTAAGAAAGTTATACGACGAACTATTCTAGTGAAAGTACCTACTGTTGTATAGCTTGAATCAACAGGAAAAATGACATGAAAGCGTTTTCTCTACAATTATACTCCAAATTTAATTGGAACAAGAAGCTATATATATTCAAAAATTGCTTCTAGAACTTTTGTACTTTTTAGCAATCTGAATGCATAATAGTGATTTTGCCGAGTGCTGTTTCAATCGACTTGAAAGCCCTTTGTTTGGCATGTTCAGAGCTTATCAACACTGCCATTCAGAAGTAAATTTGGAGAGTTCAATTTGGCCGGGCTAAGTACGAGCCCTTAAGGATTACCCCGAGGACCATTGTTTAGGAGGAACTATTTGAATCAACCTTGAAATTACTCGCTATAGAATTTACTAAATGGAGGGCCCATAAATGGTAGATCACACAAGATGCTAAGTGCGATAAGGATGTGTTCCTATTCAATTAGCAACTTCAATATACATTCGAAAATGTCTCATTGTCTTGAAGGGGGAAGGGAGAGAAAGGACAATATAAATGAGTAAATACATGTCATGTTTCCCATCAGGTCACCTGACATTCCCTAGAGTATCATTTCTTTATCGTTCGCATGATGATACACATGAATATGGCTACAACTTACAGCCATTATCGTTGAAGTGCGCCCCTCGAAGTTCAAAGTCTTGTTCGCCGACCAGCATTTCGCCGACCGTCAATCAAAGAACCAAAATGGAAAATGAACTGAATTTAAAAATATAGAAGATTAGAAGACCAATAACATAAATTTTATCTAAAATTTCTCTCAAAATAAGAATTTATTATTCATTTTCCATTTTGGTTCTTTGATTGACGGTCGGCGAAATGCTGGTGGCAAAAGAGACTTAGAACTTCGAGGGTCGCACTTCAACGCCATAATGTTTGTAAACAAAACATTTTCTCAAGGAAATGACACGTGGTTTGAAATGAAAAAAACTCGCACCCAGTTAAATTGGTCTCTTAACGAACTTTAGAATTCTGAATTGACATGCAATACCTATCGGAAAAAATTAACAATAATTTGATTATCACCAGAAAAGGTAAACTAACCGAACTTTTTCGTTGGTATGGAGATATTTAACATGGGATCTCCTCCCGATTCTTCCGTTCTCCCTTCCTAAAAATGAATGTTATCCGCTAAAATGTCCGTGGAGGTAATCTACTTCAAATCTAGATCTCTATAAGGCTTTAGAAGCCGAAAAATGATTTCAAGTTGGAAAATGCCTGAGTTGCGGGCGATTTATCTCGACGACCTTGTACTCAGTAGAATTATACAAGAGAATATTCCGTGCTAAGAATACGGGGTAAATATCCGAAAAACTTGAACTAAATATATTATACTAATCTATCCAGGTCTGCTCCACTAGAAAACGGGCGATTATGCTGGATTTGAAACTCTCCTTCGACTATTGTATTTAGTTGCCATCAATGGAATCGTCAAAAAGATTGTTAACCAGTCGCTGCGGTAATATTAAAGAAACTTTATTTCGATATTGCGTTAACTGCCGCCTTCATCCATTAAGACAGGTGCTTAGCCTAACGATTTAAGCCTTATCTTTGATAATTTGTCATATTTGCGGCTCTTTTTCTTTCTTTCGTTCCTCTTTTTTTTATCATTTATTGAAGGATTTCACACCTATACGTCGCCTTTAGTTTTATGTCCAGAAGGAATCACGAATTTTAATCTACATTCGCGAGATTGTTTGTTTAAAGAATATAATTTATTTCCCGCGGTTACCATTTTTGAGTATATAGAAGAATAAAGTAAGAAAAAGAACAGAGAGCCGGATGAATGCACGGAACATTTACAATGAGACAGACAGAGGGGAAAAAATGTCAGGGAATGGCAGAAAATGAGAAGATCACGAGTGAAATAAGATCATTTCACTAATAATAGCAAGAAATAATAATAATATTATTATACAAGTTTGTTCTAAGCGCTGAAAATAATGACTTAAAAACATTTACACTCTAAAAGCTGATTTGAATAAGTAAGTTTTAAGTTTAGATTTGAAAATGTTCAATTAGAAGTGTCTCTTCAACATGATGGAAGCACGCATGCTCCAAAATTGAGGAGCTGCAACAGTGAAAGACCGTAGACCATGATCATGAGATTATGGTTAAAAAGGACTTAGAGTTTAGAGCCGGATGAGAAAACGACCGAAGGTTGCGCGAAGGTTCGTAGGAAGCGATGAGATCTTGGATGTAGACAGGTGAGAGATTATGCAGGGTTACAAACTCAAGGCGAGTAAGATTAGTTTAAACTTTATTCGTTTAGCCACAGGAGGCTGGCCTTACTACAGTCATTCTACTACAAAAAAAAAATTTTTTTTGAATAGAACAGGGATAGAATACCTTTATTCAACCAAAATAATAATCAAAGCAAAGTTGTGGGGTCGTGCAGATGTTTTTATGTGATGTGCAGTCGTCCACAACGTCTACGCACTTGAAACTGAATTTTGTCTTCAGGGACGTTATTATGTTGGATGAAATCAACCAAGGGCTACACGGTCCACATATTCTCATCAACAAAAATGTTGTTTTCTTAAACGATAGTCCGTTTTGATATAAAAGAACTTTTTGTACAAGAAATAAAGTTCTGATTTGAAACACACTGAATATGGCTCAAACAAAAAAGAATGTATTCAACTTCATTCAATTAAT
>JAABNW020126331.1:0-13634 GCA_015164035.2 Radianthus crispa | reverse complement strand
ACCTAAAATATGCGTCAACAATGGTAAATATAGAAAAACTCGTCAAAACGTTTCCCGTTTTGTCATATTTGTATTTGTTTCGGCTGTTTACCGTAGACTTTACAGGTGTATAATAAACAAGATATAATGCACTCCGATTGTTTCGGCTACGTCTCGTTTCGCCTACATCTCTGGCTAAAGTCGACAAGAAACATGATTATACTAGGGTGATCTTTGGTAGGCGAAACGAAGAAAGCATAGGCGAACTTCAGTAGGCAAAACAAGGCGTAGGCGAAACTATCGTAAACCACTTGGAGACTTGAGAACAGAGTGACTTGTGGAGGGATCTGATATGGGCTTGTGAGTGTGATACTTTAACCTTGAGGTTCACTGTGTCTGTTTATCTATAAATCAGCTGCCATGAAACAATTGTCTTAGAGGGCTCTCACCTATTCAGTACATGGTTGCTATGCGAGGGATTTACTTCTCCAAAAAACCCTTAAAGATTTTCAAATCTTTTCCCCTAGCAACAACAAGTAGCAAAATAAGTAAGAGCACCCTTAACAGGGCACAGCTTGAGTTTGTTTTCTACAAATTAAAAAATGGTGAAAATTAACAATAATTTAGCAATATGTAGAGTGACTTCAGAAAATTACAAAAATTGTGCTAGAAAACACTCTTGAATTTAACTAGTTCAAAAGGCCTTGTGTCAAATACCCTGTGTGGACTGTCATGCATAATGATCATGGAGTTTGCTGTTGTCACTCTGTTATTTCACCTAATTCCTTCATCTCCTGTTCAAGTTGTTTTACTGATTGATTTGTGATATTAAGGGACCAGTCATTTAAGTTGGAGGGGGGGGGAGGGGCAAGGAGAAATTGTTTTTATCCCAAATTGTTTCCAACCGCCCTACTCAACAGCATCCATGTTTTTTTAGATACCCCCCTTAAATCTTTTTTACATGATTGAAGGGCCCCCCTTTCTTACATAATAATAGATGTTGTGGTGATGAACCTACTATTTGAGCATTTTTTTTAAAATGCTGATGAAATTGTTTAAGTATTACACAATATAGGACTTTGTGTGAAATGGATTCAAAATCAGGTCCTTTAATGCTCAAGCATCATGCTGCTCAGTAGAGATGCTACTTAAAATAATCTTGAAGACCCCCCAAGGTCATCTTTTGGCATTTTGAGGCCCCCATATTCCATCCCAAAAAAAAAAATAATAAAGCCCCCCCCCTCCCCCCTCAATTTCTTCTCCCCCCTCCAACTTAAATAATGACTGGTACCTAATGGTAAGCAAGTAAAAAAACATACCTGAAAACCCTCCACCAACCCATAGCAATACATTCCCTCTGGTACATTGTTAAGAAATAAAGATCTTATGACTGCTACACATCATACCAAACATCAAATTCATTTGAGGCATGCTGCAAATATCATGGTAAAGTGCAAAAGAATATGGAAGGCATAAGATAATTTTTTGTTCAATTTTAAAATAATTTTCTAAATCAGTTGAAGTGAAAGTGATAGACGTTGGACAAGAAATACTTTAAGGTTGTGTACTTGAGTCATGATTTGCTTGTTTGCACTCTGCACATTCCCAAGCAATGTTAAGTTAAATATACAGTATCACAAGAGAAATATTATCCAGATGGGTCTGTCTTATGATCACTGGAATCATATAAACATGTGAAATGAAAAATACAGGATAACCAACCAGTATGAGAATACTGTTAGTATTAGATATATAATAGACCCTTTGGTTTACATGACAGTGTTTTCCCATTTCAGACCATGTTTCATTCCCAAGAGTATCATTTCTTTGTTTAATGGTTAACATGAGAGGACACATGAATATGGATGCACCTTAAACAAAGAGTCATATTCTCTAGGGTATGACACATAGTCTGAAATGGGAAAACATTGTCACATAACTGAAAGGGTCTATTGCTTCTTACTACTGGTTTGATCAATACAATTCAAGCTAGGAATTCAAAGGTTTGGTAGCATGCCTCAAATGAATGTTCTGAACAAGCATCACACCAACACATAACATCACAGAAGTTGTATGTTGTCCATTATTTATTTCTGCACTTGAGATATGAAATTTAACTGAGTCGTAACTGGCCATTGATAGTGATTTTACTTCAAGTGAACTACTGATGGTCTGAGCCTTTTCACATTCATGGTTTTCTATCTAACCTTGTGGTATAAAAACAGCATATGGGAAATTTTTGTTGGTACTACTTGTTTTTTTTAAACTTCATTACAGCCCATTTCAAGCCCAGATGAGATAGATGGAGAGTTTGATGAAGAGCTAGAAACACCTTTTACTCTAAAATATGGAGTTTCCCTCGGAAGAGAGATCAAGTCATTCACATAGGAAAATGACTCCACTTTGTTTGACAAGTTACTACTTGAAGTAAAATCACTATGTTTGAAAACAAACCTATTTGAAAAAAAATCTGACCGAAAGTATTTTTTGGGAAAATCGAGTCGGACATCAGATTGTGATGAAAGTTCAAGTGAGGACTCCTACATTTACCCTATTTATCAGGAAATAGAGACTATGAAAGATTTAAAAAAAGTTGCACTGGAATGAAGACCTTTTGGTCGCAGACAAATAAGTATTTTCGGAGTTTGAAGTAAATAAACACATCTCGATCAGTTACGACTCGGTTCAAGTGATATTGGGATGGGTGGGGGTCAGCTTCAGTTGGGGTGGGGAGGGGTCATCTTCCATTGGGGAGGGGAGGGGTCAGCTTCCATTGGGGAGGGGAGGGGTCAGCTTCATCTGGGGAGGGGAGGGCCCATTCAATTAGGGTAGGGTGGGGTCAGCCTCATCAGGGGAGTGGTCAGCTTCAATTGGGGTGGGTAGGGGTCAACTTCAACTGGGGTGAAATCTGCTTCAACAGGGGTGGGGAGGAGTCGGCTTCAATTGGGCAAGTGGAGAGATGGGTTGTTGGTTTTGATGCTAAGGGGGAAGGGCCTTGAGATATTGTTTGTAAGATAGGACTTTGAAAATTTTTCATATTTTGATTTCAGGGATGGAATAATATGATGTAGATGAAGAATCTCAATACTTTGCACTTGGAAAGTTTGGGGGTCAGAAACTTTTCATAGTCACTTGGGCACTTGGGAATTTTTTGTGAGTTGGGCACTTAGGAATTTTTTTGTCAGTTGTGTTATGCTAATAAGTTGAGCTTTGGACTTAGTGGTTGGCATGTGATCTTTATTGATTCCATCTCTAGTCTCTCCACGCCCTTTTTGACTGACCAAAAAAAAATACCTCCACAAAGCACTGCCAACACCAAAGTCAAGCTACCCGGTTAGGCCAGGACCAGGCAGTACTTGCTGTCCCGGACAAGAGTCATCTTGTGAAACCACAACCAAGTGGCTGTTCTGAAGGTGAACACTGCTGATAAGGATATCAGGCTCTGACTCCCTCCAGACTCCTGAGAGTACCCTGATGGCAAGCCAGCCTGTACTGACTGTGAGGGTTAGTGTCAGCTATGAGTCTTACAAGATAACCCTGCCCCAATACCCATAGGTTTTACTGTACAGCAGTGATGTATATCAGAATGATGTGATCAATAAACTTTAAAGATGGTATTCGGACTTCCCTACAAGTGTGTGATTATCAAAACTGGTTTGTGAAGACTAGCATAAAGTTTCTAGGCTACTAAACTTGTAATAAATGAGCCGATCTACCCAAAAAGGAAACTACCACCATGTAATTTAACGAAAAGCTAACCTAGACTCTTTACCTTTAAACCATTTATTTCCCTAGTGGACAAGTACTAAGGCCAATCATGGATTCCATTAGATATTATTAAGAATCGCTAAGGGTTTGGGTATAGGGCTCACTGTTATTCGACAAAGGCAAAGTCGATCTTGATGAATATTCACAGGGACAAAGTCTTCAAAGTAAATATTCACCACCATCCACCTTGCCTCTGGCAAGTAAGTGTGTTAGTATAATATTAGACTCGAATATCAGAGAAAAGATGTAATGCATAATTTACAAAATGGCTTGTGGTATTGCCTTTCACTATAGTAAGCTTTTGTCAATATGACAATTGCTTGTTTGAGCAGAGAATGTCATAGTCATTGGTCACTCGACTGATCACAGTGAACAGAGCTTGATATTCAAGTCTAACATTATACCTAATTGATTACTGGGATTCCCAAAATTCTGTGAACTTGCTGCTTGCGAGTTGTCTGTTTTCACTGCCGCCAGAAAATATAAGATCCTGACTGATTATCAACCATTGAAATATCTACGCTCACAGAATTAATTTTTTTTTGAAAATCACAGTAATCAAACTGGAAAGTACAGGGAATATGCTTCTGTATCATGACAACATTCATCAAAAACAGTTTGGCCAATTCGGTGTTCATCAAAATTGTTATTCTGATATCTTTAAGATAATTTTTTTGCAATCTTTTCTTCAATAACGGCATAAAATTTTACGCAAAATAAGAACGAAAAAATAATGTCATGATACAGCAAAGTTTAAAAGTTCAAAATTCATAGAAAATCACTGCCAAAGGATCGGTTCCTAGAACACTTTAATTTAGCACACATTTGGTACTGGATTTGGTACTCAATAGCAGTAATTACAGTCACATGCAAATTAGATGACAAGCATTGTATTGACCGAATAGCCTCGCTTGGACGATTCCAAAACAAAAGGAATTTTGTATTGTGGGTACAACTGTCAGTAATAACAGTTTTTGCATATTATTTTAAATGTGCAACCAGACAATTTATTTTAGCCAAGACACAAACAGATCAGCAAAAATATACCAAGTAACTGTGCCACAGGTAACACCAAATCCACTACATCAAATGTATTTGAAGTTTACCTATTTTAATTTACGAGAAGTCAGAGGGAGAAAACTTTAAGCCTTGACTAATTTTCAGTCTTAGTCCTAGTGGAGTTTACTGTGATTATAATTTTAGTGTTAGTTCCTAAGATGAGTTTTTTCACCAGCAAAAAACTTCTAAGCAGAAGTAAATGAGCCTTGATGAATGTCAAAATGAAAATAAGTCAGGTTATTCTTTGTGAGCAACTACAAATTCATTGGCCAAATTCATTTGGTATTCATAAGGAACAAATTTCATTGTTCATTTTGGTTCTAATTTAGAAGACACTTTGGTCAGTATTTGGACAGCTTGTGCGATAATACAAGTGCTTTGAACATAATTCACATTAAACTTCTTGGTCATACTTGTAGCTCATGATTTCAGTTTCATTGCATTCTATTGCCATTGCTTGATGACAGTGAGGTAAGTTGTTTCAATACCATTCTTTGATGGCTCACCTTTTCATTTTTGCCTTGTTAGGCTTGTCATAACTGAAATTCCTTTGCACTTTTGTGTATTATTTGTTAGCTGAAAATTTGTACTGAACTCTATTCAAACAGTACAAACAGAATTGATTGTATTACAAAATAGAACTATTGGAATACAATGTTCCATATTTTAAAATCAGAAATTAAACTGTCGAGATAGGCCGATAAAATTTTTCATGAGCTCAAGTAAAAAAAAAACTTTTTATTGATCTCATTGAATTTTCTGATCATTTTATTTTGTCACTGAATCATCATTTACTGTTGTAGTTGCTCTGTATGAATTTTGCTTTGTTCTTTGTTAATGCTAATTTGTTCAAGTGCATGCATGAGCCTGTAAGTGTTTGAATTTTTAGGAAAATGAATTTGAAATTGAGTAACTCTTATAATTCTTTTTGGTTTCAAGACCTCAGTTTCATTTTAGAAATTGGTGACAGTTCTTGGCATCTTTTCCAATTCATAAAATGATACCTATTTCGAAGATTTCTTCATATTTTTTGTTTTGTTTTTGGGTTAACAAGATGAAGTCTTGACATAATTTTATTTCCATTTTCTGGAAATTAATTTCTCGTTTTTTTGGTCGTAGTCTTTATGAAAATAATTTTTGCTTTTTTAAAAAAAAGTTAAGCTATTTTTAAGCTCAGGTGTGGTAACTACCATAATAATTAGCCTTGTAATTTTGATGTTTTTTTGTTGGTTCTCGTGAAATCTTGAAATATTTTTTTCCAGTCCATTGCTGGTTTTTACTTGATTTAATCATCCTTAGAGATTCAAAAAAGATTAGTAAGTGTTAAGTTCTTTTAAAGTTTTATTAGAAACTGAGGTCATGTTTTGCTGATGAAAAAACTAGTTAAATTACAATCCTATGATAGAACCTTGTGTATCAGTCTAGCCGAACATCATTCACCACAAGATTAGCTCACCTAGAAATGATTCAACTTCTAGTCTTCCCAGTTTGATAATCTACTTGTATGGAAGTCTGAATAGTTTCTTAAGCAAGTCTATTGATCACACCACCCCAATGTTATCACTGCTGTACTGTACATACCTATGAATAGTGAGGTAGGATTATCTTAGCTCATAACTGACACTAACCTTCACAGTCAGTATGGCCGGCATTTATGCCATCAGTGTACCCTCATGAAATCTGCAGAGAGCCATCACCTGGTATCCTTACCAGCAGCCTTCACCTCCAGAACAGTCACTTGATCATGGCTTCAAGGTTAGACTTTGCCAAGATCAGCAATGTTGTACTGCCATTGTTGGTTTCCTGGCCTGGTTGGGCAGCTCCTTTTTGGTGTTCACAGGGCTTTGTGGGAGGTATCAGAGTGTATTTCATTTTTCTGCTGTATAAATAAATGATATAGATATTAGACATAGGAGAGTGCTTCATCCAGTCAAGGGAAATCAGCATATTGGAATAAAGAATTGGAATTTGGAAACAGAGAGAATAAAACTCACTTCAATGTCATTTGATTTTCACTGGGAACCCTTGACTGGTAAAATATTTTGAATAATTTTGCTTTAGACTAGATAAAGTGAGAATCCTTAAACATTTTGGTGAAACACTCTCCTATATCTAATATCTGAAGGCTAGACGACTGGTGAAAAAATTTGTATTTTCAACTTCATTCAAATTCAGTGAATAACTTTAAAAGGATATTTGAAATAATTTTTTTTTTTAATGAGTGAAATCATATTAACTTGATTTATCCAAAGAAATTATGAAAGCAGTGAACTTTTTTTCCAAATTAAAATAGTTTTTTGAAAGAAGCCAATTTTTTTTGAAATGTTACTGCAATTGCAGTGTTTGGGAAAGAGTTTTGAAAAAAGATGTTTCAATGAAAAATAAGCTATAAACCTTGCCAGACCTACGATCTTAATCTGATTAGAGGTGAGGAATTTGCTTTGAAAGCATCTTATAATGGTTGAATCTGTGTCATTGTTGGCCTGACCACAAAAATATCTACCCATCTCTTTTAGAGATAAGACAAGATAAAGACCACAAGTTTGTCAGTTCTGACTGAAACACATGGTCCTCTTGTCAAAGTATTTTTCATTTTTTTTGCAGAGCTAAAAATAGCAGCTAACTTGCAAGCCAAGTATTTGAGATTGTTAACACAGCTGCTAGCAATAGCTTCATTTAAAAATGCAATTTTGAGAAAAAAGTTGAAATTATAAATTCACTTTTCTTGTGCAAATAGTTTTGAGTTTTTAGTTTTTTCTACTGTATTTTGAGGGCTGAGTATTTTGACCAGTCGTCTAGCCTAAGATATCAGTTTCAATATTTCTAGTAATTTCTTTTTTTGCTTATGCAAGACTTTCAGTCCTAGGCCTAGAAGGTTAATCTCTTATATTTATTCTTATATTTTTTTAAATTACCTCGATTTATAAAAAATTCCAAAAGTTTTGGAATTTTTCACTTTCTATAATTTGTTTTATTATTTGTGCTGGATAAGAGTCTTCCCTTCTAGGCCTAAGTAGTGGCTATTTCTTTCTTTCTTTTTTCTTTTTTGAAATCCCTAAAATTTTTGATTTTTTCCTTGTTGATTTCTGTAAGTGTGAGGTCTGCTATATCCTTATCACTGGTGGATGATTCCTGTCCTCTACTGATTGACTCATAGTTAGTAACTATGACTGACTGCATCATATTGTCATCTCAAGGCTTTGCAGCACAACAGTTTGCTATAGCTGACCATGACAGACTTGGTGTAACCTGCAAAATCAAAAGTAGAACATAATCTTAAGAATATTGTCTCCTGTATCAATATCTAAGAAATATACATCAGATAGACTGTATAGAATAATGGCTGCAACTTCATCATCATTTCTGTGAGAAGTATCAATTTCTTTTACAACAATTGCTGTGAAATTGTTTTTTTCTTTCTGTCCTTCAATGATAAGGTTTTTGACTGGCGGCAGTCAAACCAAATTCCCATGTGCAACTAGCAACTTAAATAGCAGTAATACCACAGCAAAATCATAGATCAAAGTTCGATAATTTGGGGCAGAAATATCAAATTACTTTGGAGTTAAACCTTGAAAAACAGTGACAAAAAACACCAGATAGAGAAAAGTTAGTCCTTGGCTGGCTGAACTTATACTTTGATTCCAAATATCTTTACTTAATTTCAATCTGTTTAGTGAAGCATTTTCTATATACTGTAGTGTTGTATTTCTGCTTGCTCTCCCTGATAGTGGTAGTTGTTTTTAATGTTAAAATTTAGTTTTTTTTTAATCTTGTGTTTATTTTTGATAAAGTCAGAGATGGCCATTATTGTATTAAGTATACAGGATATTCAAAAGTTTGTCAAGGCCAAAGGAAATAGGCAAAGGTTATTCCAAGATCCATTTATAGAGGTTTTCCAGCATCACTTACTAGCACCCAATAAAAAGCTCCTTGCTCTTGGGAATTGAACTCTTTCTCATGTAAAATGACTGTTCCTGTCATCTAGTACAGCTACCATCATGTGATGAAGCAAAACCTTTACAAAGCAGCTGGATTGACCAAGATTGTGGAAGATAGTTGTATGATGTATAATGTTTATATTTTGTCATTATAAAATGTTTGAGATACTACGTGCGCTCTGATTGGCTGCTGACTGTGCATATATGAGGAATATAAGATGTCTGCTTGTGTCTATATTCTGTGATATAAATGCTCTGGAAGCTGTAGAGCACTCGAGAAGTCAAAGAAACACTCAGCTATACCTCATGGTTCTCTACGACTTCTCTCTTGCTCTACAGCTAACAGCGTATTTATATCACAGAATATGGACACGCACTCTGTTTTATATCCCTTAAATATCATTTCCTTTACCACTTGGAATGACCTGGTGCCTGTCAACTATGTATCTCCCTTGACTTTGACAACATTTATCGATATACTCTGTAACCTGGGGGGGTGAGGGGGAAGGTACTCCCTTTGTTCAATCGTCAGTCGATTTTCAAAATGGCTCCTAAAAGGTACAGATTTGTTTCAGTTATTTTATGTTTCATGAAATTATATCTCATAAATAGACACTGCTGTGCATCGAATGCATTGTTCAGCCACAAGCCAGTGAATTTAGCTGAATAAATTACCCCAAAAGGTACAGAGTTATGTTACATTAATTGATTGACTTTTGAGTCGGAACCCCTAAAAAGGTGCACAAAGGGAATATTTTCATCCCTAAAAGGAGCCAATCACCCCTTCCCCCTTCCAGGCTCTGCATGTGTGGAAAAAGCCTGTGCCAATCAAGTCTATGATTGTCTTTCTGTTCAATCTTGAATTCTTAGTAATCAGGATTTAAATTACTGGGCTCAGTTGCACAAAGTTAATAAGAACATCAGTTGATTTGACTAGATGAATGAAAATCATGGTCAAAGACAAGATACACAAGCAATGGCTATTGTCAGTTTGTAGTAATGTGAGCCAACATCATAACAGTTATTCCATGACACCTGTACAGACTCAGACTGGTATGACCTTAAGCAGACATATGCCTTTTACAGCATGAAATGATAGTTTGCCTACAAGAGGCTGGCATGAGCTCTGAAGACATTTTCTTGGAGTATTTTTAGCTATGAAGCTAATTTATTATTGGCCAAAAGAAACCAGTCATGCATCTGAGTTTGCACCAGTATCACGTTATAGTACCCTCTATACAACATGAACATGATATACTTACTTGTCTGTCTGTCACACATTCACTGGTCACACCCTGATATATATGTACATCTGTATGACAATACAACTCTTGGTTGACATCCTGTTGAAAACGTCAAAGTGATATGGTGAGTGTTAATCAAGCTACCAGAGCTCTAATAGATTATCATAGTAACTATGCAAATTTCAAGAAGCTTGTACTGTTTGAGGTCATTTAAAGTTAAACCAGCTCATGCATACCTACCAAGGTTGATAGATTTAGTGGTGCGAGGTTCAGTTAATTATTGAAAAAAATTGAATTTGAGTTCATTTTGAAGCTTGCATGAATTAAACAAAGGTTGTAATCTACAGCAGTATTAACTTAAAATGCTCTTGCAACAGCTTTTGTGGCTATGTGTCCAGTATGTACTAAGTGACCGAGTCCATAACCACGAAGGTGACTGAAAAATTCTTCGGACCCAATCAACAGTCATGAATAAGTGGATATGAATATGTTAGCAAAAGTTGGCCAATCTCTTCTGATTTCTTTACGATGAAACCCAAATAGCCACTGATAATGCCTCATGGTTCATGAACTGAATCAGTGGATTGGAAGTTCTCTTATCTTAAAAAATGCATTAATTCATGTGTTTCTTTATCATAGTTTTCATTGTATGCAATAAATCTCCATAATGAAAGGGAATTTGTCTTTTTTATAGTTCTAGACTGATTTTATTGGCAAGAGTTCAAGATGTTTAGACATGAAGTGATGAGTCAGTCAATTTCGAATCCATGGTCACTGAAGAACACCAAATTTCTCCAGAAACTTGAAACGTGTGGCACTGAAATTTACTTAAGAGTTACCTTAAACACTTTTCTTTAGTTGTACAGTGATTTCTGATTATGTTGAAGATTTTTTGGAATTTAGCCATGAAGACTACTGACTATTGGAATTGAAACTGTCAGTGTTATGTTCAAGCCTCCCCTTGGGATATGAGTTTATAGGGGGGAAAAAGTAGAAAAAATGCTTTAGAATTCAAAATGGTATCCAAAAATGAAATTTAAAGGATAAAAGGAATGATATTCTGTAAATAAAAAAAGCAAGGCCAGGTCTTGAACTCAAACAGTTCAGTGTGTTAAGGCATGTGATTGGACCACTTACTTAGATACCCACACGATGGCATCATGGCTACTGCTTAGAAGCGGTAGCTACAAAAACATAATCAGCTAAGGAATTGACTTTTGAAAATATTGGGCTAAAGCTCAATTGCTCTATTGCTATATATTAGAATTTTTGAATGTTGTATTCACTGCTTCTATGCCCATTTCAAGGTTTTTGTTTCATTACGCAGTTCATGACAAAAACGTTTGAAATAGCCACAACAGTAAAAAGAACTTTGCTCTCATGAATCTGTGAAGAACTGAAGTGATATGAAATCCAAGCCTATATTTGAAGTCTACAATCTCCATTTGAATAATGCAACCTCAAACCTATGAACCTTCCAACCTTGATAGAAATAAATGAGCTGGTTTGACTGCAAGGTATAATCAATTCAATATTCAAATTTAATGAAATTATTAGGACTCAAGGAGCAAGCTTGAGCCATTTTGAATGTAAAAGAGGTGTTTCCTGTCAGATTCTCAACCAGGTTAGCAAAGTATTTGCAATTCTTCAACCCTTTATATTCGTTTAAGGTGACCCAACCCACTTATTTTATGTGAGCACCTGTCGACCCAGAAGCTCACTTGCATCAACAAAATTGTTCTGATACCAAATCCGCTTTACCACAAATGTTAAATATGTCATAAACTACAAGTTGATAGATTTTTCAAGATCAGATTGCACTTCACTTGGTAATGGTGTTCCACCTGGTTTTACTCTGAATCAAATTCAGCTGATCAATGCACTACAAGTTTTCCCAATTTCATGTTCATTTCATGTTCCTTAGGGTGCCAGAATAATTTTCAAAAGTAAAGTAAATATTAAACAAAGTCATAGTTCCCAATCAATTTGATGCTCTGGGACTTCCATTGTTTTCAAGCTGTGCTTGGCTGATCTTATAATATGCATCAAACAATAACCAAGCAATAAATTTTCACTTTCAGATTCCTTCAATGAAATTACACTATTGTTTACAGTGCAAAAATTCGATGTCATGTCAAACTAGGATAGTGGAAGTCGGCAGCTGCTCACACAAAATAAGTGGGTTGAGTCACCTTAAACATTAATTGGACACTTACCAGTACTTGTTGGTCTGTCAGGTCCATCTATCAGCCTCATCACTACTGTATGACAATTACCATGTTCAACTGGCAAACTGTTCAAAACGTCAAAAGGAGCAGGTGAGAAACCGGAGTGTTTTACAAACAAAGTTTAATTTTCTCTATAAACTTTTGAGATCTAGCGACTTCTTAAATAGCTCAAATGAATAAATTTATTATGAAGCTTCAAAAGCAGATAATAAATTTAAGGTTTGGGAAAAAAAACACAGGGAACCCTAATCCCCCCCTCCCCAAAACAAAAAAGACTTTCGTTATTTTTTTAAATTCAATATGAAGATAATGAGCTCCATAACACAAGTGGGCAAAATAATCTAGAAAAATCAAGCTAGAACATTTTCATTTTGCTTGCACCTTTGGGTTCCTGTGATTTTCCCCCATGGTATCCGATGTGCATTTACTGAACACAGAGTATACCATAGGGGAAAAACACAGGAAAACAAAGGTGCATGCAAAAAAATGTTCTAGCTTGATTTTTCTAGATTTTTCTAGATAATTATCTACAGTGTCTGTATAACGGAAATTGATTTTTTAATTGTATTTTCACATTTTGCCTTTATCTAAATTGGGCTCCCTGTGAAAAAACATTCAAAGCAATGTTTCAGTGAGAAGCATATTGAAAAGAAATACTTGTAGTGCAATTAAAAATGCAACAATTACATATTGTGTGGATTAAGAACCTAAGATAAAGCTTTGGTTAATCAAAGTTTGGAGTTAAACAAAAAATCAAAATTGAAGAAAAAATTGTACAATCCTTTAGAATGTTTAATTGTGACGTCTTCCCGCATCCTATTCCACATACCCTATGCCACTTATGTGCAAAAATCTTGTCTGTATTTAACCGGAACTCTCACTTGCTATCTGTTTTTACTATTATTTGACTTCTATCCAATCAGATAATACATTATATTTAGGCTAGTTACTAGACTCTTTCAAGAATGCCTTGTTCCTTTTTATTACAAGATTGCAGTTTTAATGCTGTTTGTTGCTTGAATTTATTTATGCAGGTATGAAACGTCATCAGGGTTGAGATTTATTATTGTCCTATAATTGATTGTGTAATGTATAAAATAGCTCAACTTACTTGTCTGGAAATATATAAAGTAATGAATCCACACACTTGGCTTGACTCTGTTATCATAATAATTGTGATGTCAAGCTGTGGAGAAAGTCAAAGATAGTTTTAGAAATACAGGTCATGCATAAAATAGAGAGTGGTAGCCTACAGTGTAACATGGCTTACTATAGCCACCCAACAAACTTGTTTTACAAATTAACCAATCAGAAAGCAAGAATCTGTACATTTGAGTGTGACCTTTGTCATCACTGCAAAGAATTGAACTTTGGAACAAGAACTTGCATATATTGTATGCTTAAAATCTCTGATG
>JAABNW020126108.1:0-13636 GCA_015164035.2 Radianthus crispa | reverse complement strand
ACTCAGTCCCGTTACATGATTAGCATTGAAATGGTGATAAGTTCCATCGTGATCGAAGTATGATTTCTTCCAACTTCAAAGGAGTAAGTGCGCATGTCCAGTCGAGCATTGAGCCCGCGTTGTACTCTGCCCAGCAAAAGAAGGTGAGAAATTCGGGATAAAATCGCATGCGCACTGAAGCACGATTTTTGAACTACGAACTGGCTTCCATAAGATGCCTGATCATCAGCTCTAACAGGTAAATGGTGGGTTTGTTTAATGGGATGAGAGAATCCATTTCCATCGAGTTCTCGTCAGCCAGTAGAACATTCTAACCATTCATAACTTTTTCTCCAGTTGTCAGGGGTTCTAAGTTTTCAACTGATTGATTATCTGATCCGTTTTGAATTGCCGAAAATGCAAATAATTTTCGACGTAGAATAATTTCATCACAATATGACTAATAAGTCCCTTTACGGTTTGAGAATCGTCTTCAGTGCGCATACGATTTTATCCCGAATTTCTCACCTTTTGTTTCATCAAGAACAATAGAAGGTTAAAACAAAAGGTGAGAAATTCAGGATAAAATCGCATGCGCACTGGAGATGATTCTTAAACGGTAAAGGGGCTTATACTGCTGGCTATCAAATTATGAATAACTAATTATGAAAAACACTAAGAGAAGAAGGAGAAGACTGCAACTCACAGATCAATTGCATTTGAGTCCATCTGGGAACCACATAATGTATAGCACCCAATTTCAATCCTTGACTTTTTGGTGGTTTTGAATCTGAATCGTAAAGCATTCAAATGTGTAGCATGCAGTCACAGTGCTGGGCACTGTAGTGACTTCCAATCTAAACCAGACTACAGCAAAATGCACACCAACCTGAAGTGCAATGCTCGACTCAAAAATCATCATCATCATCATTCATTAGCAGCATAAGAAATAGGCATCAACGTGAATCCCAAAATGTGTAAAAGCAATTGCAGTGCTTGACTCTGAAATAGCTGCCACTCATTTTGTGGCACTATAATGGGCTTCCAGTGTGAACCAATCACAGAGCACCTTAAAGGTTTACCATCCAATCACAATGCTTAACCCCTTTCATTGTGGCACTTTAATGGCTTCTATTCTTAACCAATCAGAAAGCACCCATATTGTACGGTATGGGTGGTAAGGAACCTTCCAAAAGGGCGAGATACCATGACAAATGGAGGCCATGTTGCTTGACGCACAATCCAAACTAATGTAAATTTTTGTCAATCCATACCAACCTGGCAGCCGTGAAATGAGCCATATTGTACATACAGTTAAAACATATTTGATAGTTGAAAGTCCCTCATGTATTATACGTAATAAAAAAGGGTACAATTTATACAGTTTATCCATCTTGAGACTCCTTTATGTAATATTTCAACATGAGCGGCCGTGTTGTATCAGATTTACAACCATGAGCCGAAGGCAAGGATTGTAGATCTGATACAACACGGCCGCTCATGTTGTAAACTACTTATAAAACGCATAGGTAAATAGTTTTATTTGAAACTAAAAATTTAATGATTGAGCCATTCTTTGCCGAGAAAATTCAAGTTAAAGTTTATGCAAATGAACAGAATTTTGTATCAGAAGTTACAACACTCTTCACGGTCATGATTTTCTATTGTCTTCGGCCTAATGAATATTAATGCATTTGATAAGAAATATTAAAGTGCCTATAACCCCTAACGCGATATTTTCAGTATTGACTGTAATATGGAGTGAGTAAAAAATGGTTAAAACATTTTATATGATTTGAGTGGCTCATCTTGGAGATATTAAGGTTTTTCTTCCAATATGCTAATGAGTGAGTGTGATGTCACAGGGGCATGATAAAATATACAAGAACATTCTGAAGCAATAAAACACTGTGTATGAATCGTTATTGTCTTACTCTGGCTTTATAGATAGGCTATTGCAAATTTGTTTTTTCCAAATATTGGGTGTTTTGATTTTACAAGCGATGTAAAAAAATCAAACCCTTATGTGACATGCATATTGGAAGAAAACCCTTAATATCTCCAAGATGAGCCACTCAAATAATATAAATTTTTTTTATTTATTAATTCTGAAAGTATAAAGTTTCATTTTCATTTTACTTTCGGACTCTCAACTTTCCTCTTTTTTTTTTCAATGGAGTATCTATCGTTGAACAACGTGCGGGCGTTGTCACGTTTACTGTTAACTGAAGACAGAAAGTATACTAGTTGAAAATGATATATGGCTTGTATATTGACAATATTGATACTCGTAAATAGAAACAGCCACTTTGCGTAATAAGAATTAAGTTCAGTCCAACATCAAGAATTTATACCGTACACGTGAGTTTTCAAACCAGCATTAAAAATAAAATCAAGAACTTTGTTTGCTTTCCTCATGTTGTTTATGGAATCCTACTTCAGAAATAAAAAGAAATGAAATTTGTAAGTGTACTCACCGAATTTGTTGAATTTTATTCCTGATTTGACGAACGCAGGGGATCCAACAATTTACTTCTGATCTATGTATTTATGATAGACTACAAGGGCCAAGATGATATTTTATTTTCGACTTATTTTTGAACGAGAAGTAGCAACAGTTGCTTTCTTTATCAAATTTAATTTCTGTAACTTTACTTTTAATTATTATTTTGCCATGATATTGTCATTTTTAAAATGACATCTGGGCCAAATTAGATACTCTACGAATACGCCCAAACATAAAAAATTACATACAAAAAACAACAACAACAAAACAGCAAATGTACAAAGAAAAAAAGGAAAGAAATGGAAAAAGGAATAAAAAAGGGAAAGATAGAAAAACTGGAAATATGAGAAAGATTTTAAAAATAGTAACACTGATAATGGCACTTCTTCTCCACCATCTTCCCTTTCTGCTAAAACAGAACAAGTTGATCTCATCCAGTATAGATAGATTTGCACCAATCCTAAATTCTCTTTCGACATCGATAGGCTATTCATAAAATCGTCTTCCGCGGCAAAATTATGTAAGGAAATAAATAATTGGTCACACATTAGTAAATTCTTCATCCTGATAGTTTGAACGTGGGAATCCGCGGGGGAGACGGGGCCACTTCCTTTACTCTATCACTTCCTCTGTCCTAACGTAATGTATCCTTCGTCATTAATCGTGAAAAGATATTTTTGGAGTCTAAAATTACCTTTCAGGAATGTGCGCAGTCTCGTGTACATTCAGCCGGTGGTTTCGAGTTTGACATTATCAAGACAGTATACTTTGCTAGTGGAAAACAACTTCCTGGCTTCCCAAGTTCTTCCTTGAAAAAATGCGTCTATTTATCTATTTTGAAAGAGATCTCTTTTCCTTGATGGAAACGTTTTGCCATTTCACGTGTCATTCGGAGTATCGTTTCTTTGACTGACGGTTGCACATGAGAAGTAAACTTCTTGAAAGAAGTTTAAGTTACCTTTGATGAGATGCTTCCCCCATTTCATACTACGAATTATTCCCTCGAGCAACATTTCTTTGTTTAAGGCACGTCTTCAGAAGATTTCTCGCCTGGATATAAGCCCCTCTTCAGTACGCATGCGATTTTATCCCGAATTTTCTCACCTTTTGTTTTAACCTATTGTATCGGTATTGTTCTTGATGAAACAAAAGATGGTGAGAAATTCGGGATAAAATCGCATGCGCACTACTGAAGGCGATTCTTAAACCGTAAAGGGGCTTAAAGATTTAACTCAAAAGAAGAATAATACTCAAGAGAATAACACGTGGTCTTAGATTGGAAAGCATTACGCCCAAGGTAATTTCCAGGTAGTAAATGTTTGGTTCTTTGATTTGTTTACTTAGCACGAGTGTTGATTTGAAGCATTTATAGCATAGACGTTTGCCGTAACATGTGATATTAGAGAGCTGAAGATTCACATTCACGGCAAACGTGAAACGTCAGTTGACTGGTAGAAAATTCTTTAAAATTAGTGAAAATGAATCAGTAAAATCTTCAAGTAGTAGATAAATAGAAGAGTATTAGTCTTTGATGAGAAGGTTTGAAAAAAAGAAGAGTGAAAATACTGGAAAATAATGAAATAATAAATTCATGTTATTTATTCATGGTTGATGAAACAAACTACAATGAATAATGAAAACATGTCATGTTTGTCGTCGTTTGCGGTTCGCGATAAACGTGAATCTTTAGCTCTCTACTCCGATGTGTTTCCCGCCGTCACATGATATTTAGCATGCCCGTCAGAAATCTGGAAACGTTGCAGTCACTCACGTTTCTTGCAGATCGAGGTTTGAGTCATTTGGAGATGCGTGTAGTTTAAATGAACGAGGCATTGACGGGTCATTAACTGGTACATCTTGGACTATATTTTCGTTTGTCAAACTAGAACAATAATTTGTCAATTTGCAGAGCTCATCGGACGCTACGACGGAGACGGATGTAACTATAAATCAGACTATATAATTTCCAAAGGCCTGGAGCTCTGAAAACCTAGAAAGTCTTCGGGACCTCACATTTCAGAAAGATGTTGGGCTCTTTAAACGTTTGCCCAAATGTGGCGATTTCGTCTAAAGAAGTTAGCCAATCAGGAAACAGGTCTTTTCCACTCCAGCTCGATATGTTTCCTTGTTTCATACTTTCAGCTCGACAAAGAAAGGTGTAGTAATATGTTGCAGACTAGTAGAAACTAGTATCGGTGTAAGTCATTTGAAGGATTTATCAAATCTCGTTATGAAATAGCATATTTCGTGGGGTTTTTTTGGTCGAAAAACAATGCATTGCTCGACAGATTGTAATGAGTTCCTGGCAGCTGGCATTTGCATGTATCAACGGAAACTTTTTCCACGACTTCGGGGAGGAGAGGGAAGATACCAAATTCTCCGCTTGCGCATGACCCATAATTCCTTACGCTTTGGGGTAGCAGTTCAAAATACTGTACAATGATTTCACGCAGTTTTCAATGCAACGCATAGTATACCTGTCATTGTTAGTAAAATATTGAACATCACTTCGTTCTAAGTTAGTTGTGTGAGTTCATCAACCTCAAGAACTTTCATGTTAAAGAAAATGTATCGACCTACAAAGAAATGTTGATAATTTTCTTATCATTTCTTGAAGATTTCATCTCTTTCTACTTTTGCTTCATTTTGTATTTGGATCTCAGATGATATGTATGGAATAATCTCTGATCAACTCCTCATCACAAGAGTACTGTTTTCTTCTAGTTACCCCCTAAAGCCGCAAAGTATTATGGGTAGGTGCAAGTAGAGCCGCTGGCCAAATACGAAGCATCCAAGCGAGGCGCAAATGGTATTTGTATCTTACAGCCTCGACAGAATGTTTTTTGTTTGACTGCCGAAACCATCTTTGGGATGAGTTACAATGCTTCTAGAGAGCCGTAGTAGAGCGAGTGCGGGTTGTTCGACAAGGAACTAGTCTTTGCTTGAGAGTGTTGCAAAAGTCAGGTTTCAACTGGCGCCGCGCCGCGCTTCGTGGATCCCTGATGAAAAAGCCTATATTGTTCAGTCATTAAGGTGGAATTACATGCATCTGAAGTACTGAATTAATGTGACCAAGATAATGGCCGAATTTCGAGCTAACAAGTACCGGGTTTGTCTCCCACGCTTTGGTCGAGGGTCGCTTAGTTAGACGAGCATAAGTACTTCGGTCGCATTAGTAAGAATTCTTTTTTACTTTCAGTGCAGCACGGAACAGAAACAAGAAAACAAAAGAACGTGTTTGATCAAAAACAAAAGCCTTATTTCACTCTGAAGAGTTGGACCTTCCCCCGCAGAATCGATGGCGCTGATCTAAGAAAACTGTTGGATTCGGCCAAAGGCCAATAAGGTAGTTGTGGATGATCGAAGAAAAGGAAGAGAAAAAGGAGATGGAGAAGGGACGAAGAAAACAAAGGAAAAGAGAAGAAAGGGAGAGAATGAAAAGGGAAAGGATCGGATAGGAAATGAAATGAAATGAATAAAATGAAATGAAAAGGAAAGAAAGGGCTGCAGGGAAAATGCTAAAGAAAATAAGAAATATAATCATATCTGATCGCCTGCCCTCGATTAGCTAAAATCCCAACTCATTCTGAATCTTTTTTCTCAAAAAGGATTAAATACAACGATAAACACAAACACTCGAAAATAAAGATGATAGAAAGAGCCTCCAGCTAGTTTTGCGGGCTAAAAAAACTCTTATTTGCCAAAAGACGCGGATTTTTCCGAATTCTCCAGACAAAATGCGAGATTCACCAGTGGTTATGCTTTTCTCTTTATTTTTGGCTTTGCGTTTAAACATTATTCTTATATTTTTCTTCTTTACAATTGCTTTGCTTGCAATGTGTTACTACGCTTTCCACGCATACACTGTCATTTTCGCTTTAACATCAGAAGACCAGGTGGTTTTGAAGATCTTTGCGCACGATCTATAGATTAATCTTCAAGATCGCCAAAAGTTGTTTTTGAACCCGAATTTGACGCTTTCTTGCGGGGCAGATTCACTGATTATTCAAATCGTTTGCTTTTGCGTTGTTAACAAACGATTTTCTAAACAATTTCATCAGCATTTGTCATTCCCAGTCTTAAAAATAATTGTGAAAATTGCAAAGTATTGTTTATTTATTATTGAAAGAAACTTTGAACACAGAGCTTCCAGCAGCTTTTGTTTGTTTAAGCAGGGTTGACGGATTTAAAAGCTGATTCTGATAGTGAAAATAGAACTCAACGTTGTCCCTATGAAGCCGGTTGGCCTTCTTTGGTTCGCGCTAGCTGTGTCTTGCTCTACCGCCCACGTCGGCAGGCATGAAGAGCTAAAATCATTCTTTTTGCTGTTCACAAAAACAAGAAGTATTACGCCCGCATATTTGAAGCACATTTTGAAAATGAACTCAATTGTTGAAAGGAAACGAATTACAATCCACTTGCTCGAAATGCAGTTTAGCTACGTGGTTTATAAAATTAAGACTTCAGAATATTAAAAAGGACAATGAGAAGATGACTCAAAGAGAATAGATTGGAGGTTGGAAATTAGGAAAGGACCGGGTCGGGATAAATTTTTTGAATTCACTCCATAAATTTCATCCTTTCAATCCAAAACTGAGAGCTCATCAGGTTGACGACCTCCGAGAAAATTCTTATAAATTCCCACTCTTTCTACTTTGATCATCTTTCTTTTCTTTAGGTCTTCGGCTGCTTTTTCTCTCTTTCTACACAAGAGATTTGTATTTCTTTTTAGCGGACATAGATCAAAACACCAAGGCCAAAATCGACAGGAAATGTTTCTTTGTGTCAAAAAATTCCCCTCAAAATAATTTATTCTTTTGTAGGCTTTAATGGGAGTCTATGTAGGATTAGCAGTTTTGCCTACTGGTGTTTCGAAATCGTCCCTCGCCTCTCAACCGTCCACCATTACTTCACGTCCAAAAATATTTTTCTAAAAAAAAATCGTCGGGAAAACCGCGAAAAATCCTCGTTTTCTTGTCAGCAGCAGATTTCAGCCAATTTACCCTAGTTTAGTTGTGTCAGAAAGGGATCAAACTTTTTGAACATTCCGTCTCGAGATAATCACTCTTTATTTTCAAACCTTTTCTTGGCAAGATTTCCTGACATTATCCCTCAGCCTTTGACAATGAAATTTCACAAAACATGAGCTTCTTTCTCTCATCAAATCCTCAAAGACAAAATTCCCAGACCATATGACCATGGTAATAATTCAAGGAGGGAATATAATACAATCAAAGTTGTATATTAACAATATTGTAAAACCATGAATAAAATTGAACGGAGAGATGTGATTGGTCGAGACGAGGGATAAAGTGAAGAAGCTACGAGCGCAATCATGACGTCATGAGTATATTTCTTTGGTTCAGTTGACAACGACGGTTAGACGAATTTGAAGCCGGTTCGGAAAAGAGAAAACTAGTACGTGCTTTGGAAAAAAAAATACCCCTTCTTTTAGGAGTTATAGAATCTATTTTGAGTTGGGCAGAGCGCTTGGTTTCCCGTGGTCCAAGATCATGGACCTTTCGTTGGATCATGATCTTTCTCGCCGTGGCAACCAAAAACGCTTAGGACTGAGTTTTGACGCTAGCTCTGACCTATTACCTACGAAAGCTAATAAGCTATCTCAAATGAATCCCTATGAGAGAAATGGTTTACTAGACGTTTCACGCGGACATAGAAACGGCTTTTCAAAAAGTCTGGGGGATTTGAGCATGTTCGATTCGTCTGCTGGGAGTCCAAGAAGAAGTGTAATGTTTGAAGAAGATCTTCGGGTACATGCTGAAATGCTTGAACGAGCGAGGTCGAGGTTTCGTGAACTCGAGTTAAAATACCCAGAGGTATTCCGCAATTCTCCAAGTAAGTCACCGTCTTTGGCTTCTTTGAATACGTGGCGAAGTTCAGGAATGCTTAAACAACCTTCTATTGAGCTGACTATAGATCAAGATCAACCGATGCTGGAAAATCAGAGTCAAGAGCTGGAGTTCAGAGAAAACGATGGACTTGGCGATCTGTCAGTTGGCGCACCGGTCTACCGTAAACTCAGTTCAGGAGCTCAAAGAAGAAAGGCTCCGCTTCTTTCGTCGTCTATGAGATCTCATCATCTTGAAGATAGCTGCGATAGTGCTTTCGACGAGATTGATAGAGAATCTGTTCATTCGAGAACATCGCACGAACGAAGCCCTTCTTCGAACTCGCGTACATCTTCACGTTTCTTGTATCCAGGCGATAGTTTAGAGTCTGATAAAGACAGTGGAATATCAACTGATCAACCTTTTATTCCCACTCATAAGCCACCAATTTATCCAAAGCGTGCTACATTTGCAGACTCCGATTTTGGTAATATCAGATCAAAGTCGTTGAGCTTATCACAGCCATCTTTGGCTTACGATTCTTATGAAAAGGAAAGCGAACGGGCAAAAAGAACGGTTGATCGACAAGGAATTCTAAAGTCAACAGCGTTTAGAAATCAAGGCATTCGAAGCGAAAGTTTGGATGCAGAATTCCCTCTTGATAAAGTCAAGTATCAGGCCAAGAAAAGCCGTTTAGAAGCCTTAAGATCAGGTAAACCTTTTTTGTCTATTTTTTTCAATTTCTACGTTTATATTTTGAAAACACATTCAGCATTGAAAGGGTTTCCACGGTAGTTACTTTAGCCCTTTAAACCCATACAAGCTAAAAATACACGTTCGAGAACTTTCTACAGATAAAAGTATTTTTTTTCCTTCCCACTTACGTTATCTCGTATAATAAACAACCACATTAACCTTCACTGTAAAGAAAAACTCTCTTAGAAAAATAAGTTTAAATTTTTCCTGACAACATTCAGGGTGTACAAGTTTTTTTAGCCGAAAAATTGTGAATAGTAATTATGGTAATCAAAAACAAATAAATATAAGGCATCCTGAGAAAAAATTCACGACTAGATCAATCAACTTTGAATTTTTCCTTCAAAATTCAAGCCAAGGGTATCATTTTTCTCAAGTTTAAAAATTTCTAGAAAAATAGTTTTGGAAATTTCTAAAATAGGGGTTTTGCTGACAGATCGGAGTGTATTTGGTTCTCGATTTTAGCTCGAATTGATGAGATTTGTAGGATTTGGAAAAGACAAACGCTGGACCCGATGTTACTAGTAGGATAAATGGCCAAGGGGCGAAGAGCTTAATTCTTCTTGATCTTTGGGCCCTTTTCGTAAAATAAAGGAGTTTTTATTTAGAATTTTGCTCCCGGGTGCAAAAATGCCCGTTTTTTTTCTTACAAACTTGAAGATTATCTTCAAAAGCCCGGGAAAAAAGCGTTTTTCCTGCTGAAGGACTATCAAAGTTTTGATTGAAACAATTAAAAAATAACTTGTTGACATTAGAAGTCGAAACATGAAAATATCAAGGAATTTCCTGATTTTTTTTTGACATGATCATCATTGACCAGCTTCGCTTAAATTGAAAGTAATTTTGTTACGACCGCGAATACAATTTCATTCTTTTTGGGTTTTTAAAATAACGAGAGTAAATCAAATAAAAACTAACAAAGATAGCCTTGAAAATATGATTATTGGTAGATTAGTTTATTGGAAATTTTTTTCGGCTTGAAAGCTTTTATAAATTTTGAGCAGCATCTTTTGAGAAAAAATCACATTCTTTTTTTATAGTTTTTTTTGCAGGGAAGAAAATCAAAGCAAGCAGAAATCTTTTTGCTTTTCCATATAAAAAGAATAAAAAAATTTGATTTTCTTCGTGATTCTGTCAAGAATAACTCAGATATAAATAGAATCTAAAGGCTCTAAGAGGTTATTTTGAGGCTCTAACGATCAATATCCATTCAAAGTTCGTTTCCTATTTCCTGAATTTGATGACAATTTACAAAATTTAGGATAGCAAAGCATTTCTAAATGACCAACAGCATTAAGCCCAGAGTTTTTGTTATTTTAAAACAATGGGATTTTTCCTATCAACTCACAATAATATAACAGTTTTTCAGTTTCACATGTACCCAACATGTTGTGCAAAGATCATGCTTGGATTTGAATAGCTTTGATATCATTTACGATCTGTCAGGGAAAACTAATGAAGCTCAAACATTAATATTCTAGGGCCTAATTTTTTTTGTATACTAGCTATATTGAGCAGAAATGAGTGGGTGTTATTTTTATAAATGTTTACAAATTAGACTTTTCTCTATGTTTAGGGCACCATAATCTTCATGAAAACATTCATTTGATAGGCACTGTTTTGCTGGGGAATTGCTGGACAAAGATATGGCCTTAGGCTTTCATAAATTAGAACTGGCTTCCTTATTTATATTATTCAGATAAGACCGATAAGCAATGTTCATCAAGTTGCAAATAAGCTTAAAACTATTTTTGGTCTTTAATTCTTGATTATTACTAGTAACCCTTTTTTGCCTAGTTGGTTCTAGTAAATCAGGGTTTTAGTATTACACCTATTTTCAAAATTACACGATCGGTGTTGTTCACGACTTGCCTCGTTTTCTGTGTTTTGGCTGCCATCAATCAAATGTGAAAATGGCTTGCTCTTGCAAAATCCTTGCTTTTTAACTTTGGAAAGGAAGCAAACTTGTCTTTCTTTCTGTAATATCCAAACGGTCGAAACTTCAAGATCATTTTGGGCTTCTTTGAATAAAAACAAATCATCTAAAATTTGATTGAGGCAGCCAAAACACAAGAAATACCTTTCAAATGCTAACTACACAGGTTGCATAATATTGAAAATAGGTGTAATTGTAACAAATTAGAATTTTACTTGTTGAATTTTGTCTTTAGCTTTTTTTAACGACTCTACTTTAGACAAATTGGTTTAATCAGAGAAAAGTTGAAAAGGAAAAACATTGATTATATAAATCAAGGTTGAGAACAATTTGTCTATCTTTCAGTGTATTGCAATCAGTATTAAGTTAAAAATCTAATATCAGCTGTTAGAGACAATTTTTGCAAATAAAATTTAATCCTTAAAGATGAGCATGGTGATGTTTATGCCGAAACATTTGGGATATTTTTCTATAAATGCATTGATTTGTCATTAACAAGATAGGATGTTGAACAAATTTTGATCTCCACTCAATGCAGAATGGTCATTAACTATCATCATCAATAATTGTGGAATGTTCGTATGAGTGAGAAACCTTCATGGTTACAATACAGTATAGTTACAGCAGGAATTTCAAATGTTTTTATGGAGATTAGGATCTAGGGATACAGTTACAATACAGTGCAGTACATTTCTCACTCATACAAAAATGACTCTATATGAATAGTTACTTTCGTAATAGTGTGAATAAAATCTAGGGTTTTTTCCCCGTCAGGTTCTGATGTCTACCGTCGAAGTGTAGGTCATCTACCAAGTTACAACAGCATAGATGACGTTGACTCAGATGCAGATACAGTCTACAGTATAAAAAGTGAAATTATAGTCAGGCCGAATCTGTCTGCCCGTCAGCTGTACCTTAGTACGTATGGCCTTGATAGGATAACCAGTGAAAATGATTGCAATCAGAATAAACTTTGCAAAAGCCAAAGCTTACCTAATCTTGGATTTTCACAATCATTATATGAAGATATGCCTGGTTTTAATAGTGGGGGTCTAGTTTGCGATAATCCAAAGAAACGAAAGAAGCGAATTCTACGTAGATTTGGACGGAGATCAGGACTTTATGTTGTGAATGATGTCCCCACATCAGATAAGCCTAGACTCCCTTTTGCATCAACCAGCTCAAGGAAGAAGAAGTCAAAGCTTAAGAAGTCAGCATCACTTGAGCCATCGCATGTTAACGAATCAACAAAGGTGTGGTTTGATCACACAACGGCAGTCAGTAGGCCATCAAATGGACAGGTATTGGGCCGCATTGTTACCATGCGTGAAGATATAGGGATGGCTTACGAGATTGAATTACAGCGACCCAACAATGGCCTTTTTGGATTCTTCATTCAGAAAGGCTACAAACTTTTTCGCAAGGGAATTTTTATCAGTAGGATCATGGATTCAAGCGGAGCCAAATTTCTGGCTGGTCTGCTCAATCCTGGTGACGAAGTGATAGAAATTAACCACCAGAGTACGAAACCTAAGACAATTGCAGAGGTGCACAACATAATGGCCAATTCTGACAAATTGTCTTTGACAATTCTCCCTTATATTGGTCGCAAGGACTGGTAGATTTGTACAAACCAAGTTCAGTCACAAGGACTAGACATATGTACAACAGTCCTGGAACATTAAAAGATGGAGTACACTAAGGTAAACTAGGTCTGGAGACGGCAAAGACCACTTTCAAGAAATTGTTTACATTTGTAACAGTTTGAATTTACAAAAACTGGAGCTGATCTCAAATGACACAAGGACTTAAACCTATCAGATTGAAGTTTCTCAGGAACTACACATTGATGCCTAAAAATCTTGCTAACAACACAAGTTCAACATTTTTATTTACTTAATAGTAAAAAGTGTTTGACTAATGTTTTAATTTAGGTTTTTGCTTTTAAACTTATTCTAAGAAGCTTGTAAGGTATTTAATGTTCCAGTTATTTTGTTTTATTTAAGTCTATAGAAAAATTTAGTGTAAGTTTATAAAGCAGCTTCCCCTTGTTTTTTGTCTGTTTGAGACATATCAAAGGGGAGACAAGTAACATTGGCTACCAGGAATGCTTGTGCATAAATTGCATGTAGTAATCCATTCATGTGAGGAATCAGTCATTAACTAATGGGAGGGAGTGGGTGTAATGTTGCAGGTGAAAGAGCCCAAAAATGTTGGGCCCTCCCCTGTTTAAGGCCTAGAAAATGTAAGCCCTCCCCCCCAAAAAATTGCCCAAGATTTGTGACCCTCCCATAATTTGGGCCCAAAACATTTGGCCCTCCGCAAACTGGTGCCCCAAAAAAGTGGCCCATCCCTCATTAGTTAATGACGGATCTCTGATGTTGCTACTTTTGAAAACATGACATTGCAGACTGTGCACATGCATTGGGTGTTTGTAGGGTAGTGATATTGCTGTTACAATATCATATCTATTTTAAAGGTAACACAACTTAGTTAATTTTATAACACTCTAGTAATTAGAACTTCTTTGTACATTTTTTTGATTCATTTGTGTTTGATCTTGTTGAAATCTAATGTATATTATAGACAGCTTCATGAAATATGTAATAT
>JAABNW020125775.1:0-13656 GCA_015164035.2 Radianthus crispa | reverse complement strand
CTTCTTGATAGAAGGAATCAAACTAGCTAGTCGTATAGATCAGCCTCTGGCTTGGTACGTAAACCTAAAAGACTGTTCTTGTAAATTTACTTGTTGAAGTAAAAATTGTAATAGTTAAAATATGTTATTAATAATAATAATTAATAATAATAATAATAATGTTTATTGCTTATATTGTGCGGTTTAACATGTGGATATGATCAAACGCCTATTACAAAAATCAAAACAATTATATATACAATTACACAATAATTCTAAAAATTTAAAACTCTAATAGCCATGACTAATGTGGCAGTTAAAAACAAACAGAAAATTAAGCTAATTATAAATGAAAATTTTACTTTATTTAAACGGGCTATATTCACGATAAACGCCATGATGGTTTGCACATTGTCATGTGGTTTCTGAGGGGGCAAACAAGTTCAAATCGGGAGATTGTAGCTACTTTTTCGATATGATTGAAACGATTTCCAGGAAATATGAAATACTTGAATCTGGATTACTTTCGGCTACTAGTTTAGAAAATAAACGGGTTTTAAAAGCATACTTTCTCTATTTTCCACATCAGAGACAAGCGGAACAGGTCCTAAACTATATACATTCATTTTGGATAGTTGACAAAATAATTGCAGGAAAAACCACATCGCTAGGACGCGCCGATCTTTTCAAATCCGGTCCTTCTTTCAATGTTTGCCCCCTGGAAAACTGCGTGGCTAATTTGCATTACAATACGAAAACCATCATGGCGTCTATCGTGAATATCACCTATTAAATTGAAACACTAAAAAGACTATATCTATATCATATCATAACTATTCAAGTTGAAAAGCTAGTTTAAAATAATAAGTCTTAAGTAAGCATTTGAGTACTAAAACTACTCTCACCTGGACTAGAGCATTCCATGTTTTAGGCGCAGCCGCTGTAAATGATTATTAATGTTAATTGATTATTTCATTGTCATTTAAACGAATATCATAGACTAATATCGAACCGACACCAGCATCAGTGTCACTTTTGCACCGAGACAGAAAGTTTCCCGGCCGTTGTGAGGGCAAGTTCTGGACGATGATTCCGAGCCCGAGCATCGCATGTGCTAGAGCCATGAATCCCAAAGCCAGTCACAAAGCGATAATGCCGTTGTATATTCGGCAGTATTCAACTGACTCTTCCCAATAGACCTTGCGCTTCCTTGTATTTTCTATGGTGTGGAATAAAATAGTTATACAAAGGTTTCTCATGGCATACCGTGGATATCCCACGAGTCACTTTTATTTTCTCAGTATACACACTCGCCTAAAGGTTCGTGTGTATATCAGAAAATACAAGTGACTCGTGAGATTGTTATGCTGGGATCCCTGTGTCAGGAGGCCAGGTAGCGGAGGAGCGAGATATCGTGTGTAATGGCGGACAGAGTAATATATAGCAGTTTGTAATCCGTGTAATCTCCTGCCATCCGAATAAAAATGACACTACAAATTGGCGACGAGGATAAAAGAAAGCACTGAGATGAATTTGGAAAAGTTTTCGCTACCTCTAGTCAAATTAGAAGCCACGAATCTGGCGGATGAATGGAAACACTGGTTGGAAGCATTTGAGAACTACAGGATTACGACAAAACTGAATAAAGAAGAAGGTGAAGTACTACAAAAAGCGACCTTCCTACACTTAGCAGAGACTGGAGTGCAACGTTTGCTGTCCAGACTGCCGGGAAGCAAGTAAAAGTTTGAGGATGTAAAAACGGCCCTAACTGCTTACTACCAGCCAAAGAATAACAAGTGGGCGGAAAGATACAAGTTCAGAAAGCGAACCCAGATGCAGAATGAAACGCTGGATGCATTCATTGCGGAATTACGAGTTCTGAGCCTTTCTTGTGATTTTGGAGAGGTTGTAGAAGACAACATTCTCGGTCAAGAGATGGAAAAGTGCCATGATGGATATTTACGGGAAAAGTTACTACAACAAGGGGATAACCAAACACTAGAGAATGCCCGAACGCTGGGAAGAGCGATTGAGCAGGCAAAGAAGGATACCTTACTACTGGGAGGAGAGAAATCTCAAAGGTTTTCCAGAAAACTCGGATGATAATCAGATTAATAAAGCTGCTAAGCCGTCTGCATCATCTAACACCAAAACAAGGAACTGTTTCAAGTGCGGAAGAGATGATCATTTGGCTAATGATGACAAATGCCGAGCTAGGGATACTGAATGCAGGAAATGCAAAAAAGATTGGACACTATGCCAAATGTTGTAAATCAAGTGCTGCTAAGAAAGAGGATCATAAGGTGAAGAATGTACAACAGATGACGGAAGATACAGATAAGTACAATTATGAAGATGTGTACTTTGCTAGTAAGAAAGAGAGTATTGAGTTTTCTATTGATGTTGAAATTAATGATAAACAAGTAGAAATGATAATTGACACTGGTTCCGAAACAATGGTTTAAAGAGAATGTAAACAGTCCCCTGAAGCAATCAGATGCCAAATTTTCTGCATTTGGAGGTGGAAAGCTCAGGTGTCTGGGAACATTTAAAGGAAACCAAGAGATGTAAGAACCAAGAGATTGTAGAATCAGTGTTTGTGATCGATGTCGAGGGACCATTACTGCTGGGAAGGAGTGCTATCCAGGCCGTTAATTTAGTTAAGATCCATGCTGTCGGGGAGGATCCATCCATTTAGTCCATACTTCACAAATATGAGGATATCTTCCAGGAAGAGCTGGGATTCTTCAATGACTACGAATATGATATCATAGTGAATAAGGAAGTACCACCGAAGGTCCAAAGACAGCGACCAATGCCAGCACCTCTAGAAGCCAGATTAAAGGAAGAAATCGAGAGAATAATACGTAAAGATTTGATCGAGGAAGCATCTGGAGCATCATGGGTATCGCCAGTTCACATTGTGTACAAAGAGAACGTTGAGCTGAGAATCTGTGTCGAGCTCAGAGAGGCAAATAAGGCTATCATACGAGAGAGGTTCCCCATTCCTATTCAAGATTCAAGATCTACTTCGTCAACTTCGACGGATCCCGAATTGCAGAACGTAGTGATCGCCAGAGCTAGAACAACGGAAGCAGGTACCACAAGAGGACAACCAAACAAAAGAGAGGAACCCCACCCCGGTGATTGATGAAGAATCAAGCCGGAGTGGAGGCGATTAGCAAGGCAACCAAAACCGAAGATGCATTTAAAACCAACTGAAACAAATATTTTATCCTCGTGAACTATAGGGACGAATTTTCAACTTATTAAAACAGGCATATTTTTTTAAGGTTATTTAGTAAGCCGGTTTATAGTGTAAAAATACTATTCAGTGCGCATGCGATTTTATCCCGAATTTCTTTAACCTTCTTTTGTTGTTGATTAAACAAAAAGTGAGAAAATAGTTTAAAATTCGTCTTCAGTGCGCATGCGATGTTATCCCGAAAGGTGAGAAATTCGGGATAAAATCGCATGCGCACTGAAGACGATTTTTAAACCACGAACTGGCTAGTTGCCATAGGTAAATAAAATGATTAACAGTACTTAGTTGCTATGAACTTTACCAAAGGTCGAATGCAAAGACAACTTAATGCAAAAGAGGTACATAATTAGAAGAATATAAATAATAAATAAATAAGTAAATAATCAGTTTATTATATAAGACATTTCACACATGCCCCAAAGCGCTGTATACAATTTCGAGACAAGTGGATAACTTTACGGGCTGGCATGCAGCTTACAATCATGAAAAATTTGCTAGAAGATTGCTGTGTTATGCAGCCAGTTAAGATTGGGAAAGGCTGTTGATCCAGGAGACAAATCAGTACCATGTTTTTAACTTCGCATTTGTTGTATCCCAAGCACCAGCATTATTGTAACTGTGCTTGCAGCACAGGGAGCCCAATTTAGAAAAAAGAAAATGTGAAAATATATATCGGGAAAAATCGACTTTTTGCTATTTTTTTAAATTCAAGATGTAGATAATGATCTCCATAACACGAGTGGGTAAACCAATCTAGAAAAATCAAGCGAGAACATTTTTCTTCGCGCGCGCCTTTGTTTTCCTATGTTTTTCCCCTATGGTATCTTAGGTGCACTCAATGCATATATACTGTTATAAGGAAGGAAAGTCCATCCGACATATTGAACTACAACACACACTTTGAACCACGATTTCACCTTCTCTTAAACAGCAAACTACACAAAAAACCTGACCAAAATGGTAGCATAGGGGATTCATTTATTGAAAAATCGTTTTGACATTCCTTACCGTTTTCTCGGCAAATCGCAGCAAATTTTTTGACCATGTTATGTAAAATCATCTCCATGCGGAGGGGCTGGGGAGAGGAAAGGGTCTGGTACGAGAGTGACAAATGAAAAACCGACTTACTAGGCTCCGGCTTAGGAGTTTTGTCTCCCTTACAAAAATCACCGACCACACCTCGCAAGGCTAGTTTTGCTCTTTGAAAAAGTTCTTAACACATGTTCATGAACGACAAAAAACGAAAAACGAAAAATAACTTCGGACGTATCAACAAGATTCATGGTCATGGGATTTACATTTTTTCGAGATGGTCAGACAGAGCTGCTGAAAACTACGGCGTAAAAAATGCTAAGTGAAAAACTATAAACTTCTATAGCTGGACTGTTCGACTTTTAACTATTTTTTAAAAAGAATATAATGAATTAAGAATAATTCTACTAACATCTATTTGCTTTTTGTTTTTTGAACTTGAAAATATAAGCTTTTACTTTCACTGCCATAATTTTATGATAAAATACGCGTAATGTCTCTTTATTAATATCTAATTGCTTATTTTGCTACGATCAATTCATTACGTGTTATATCTTTAAAATGCAGTTCTTACGAAAGAAGAAAAGTCATCAATGGAAAATGCAACCAAGAGATCGTCATTTTTAATCAAACGCATCATGCTAAACTCGTGGACACTGAGTAGTTGCCTTCGCAAGCATGCTGTGATTTGGTAGCAATGTTGATTTATTACTCAATGCACATAAATATGCAATAAATGGTATTAACAATGTTGAAAGTGTGGGCATTCTCACATGAAGTACTTTCCTACTAGAAGTCTACCACTAATAGGTTCTGCCACTTCTAGACCTAGTAGCAGAAGTTTGGTTGTTAATAGGCCCTTAGTAGGGGTTTTCAAACAGTAAATACTATCCTTTGCTACGTAAACATAGTTGGAAACATTTTTAAAAACAAGTCTTACGTTTACTATAAAAATGTTGTGTGTTCTAAAGTAGCTTGCAATGGAGTCAGTAACAGTACAGTAATTAAAAAGAAAACAACAGTTTATCATCATGAGCATGAAGACTCCCAGTCATGCCAAAATACATGTTATTTACTCTTTCTGTATCTTATTGATTGATACAGTTCTTTACTTGGTCAAAAGATAACTTTTGTCCTCGAAATCAGCAGAATGTTTATGCAGCCCAACAGACTTGTTAGTCAAATTATACAAAATATTTCAAGAAAGATGTATATACAACAAAAAATATAGACTTATATATCAAACTTATATATCAAATCAGTTTATTTCATTTAATACAGCATATAAATTTTAGGCAGCGTTACAGTATACAAACAACTGTAAACTTGGTCTGAAGCACATTTTTCACGAACAGAAATCACTCTTCGAACGCAAAACTCAAGCTGAATGGCATATAAATCTTGTAGGATTGAGAACGAAATAGCATGAAGTGTTCTACAGTAGACTTTCCTGGTTGTCTGATAACTAAAAACGACAATACTTGTGCCTAAAATTCTTCAATCAATTCCATTCTAATCCGCCATTTTGAAATGATAAGCAGATCCTTCGAAAAGTTAAGTCAGTGGTCTTTATACGTGAAAAAGAATGAAACCAAAAAGTTCTGAACATCGACTAGATTCATCCAATCAGGGACTCCATGCTACCAGAGCGCACCAACTTTGATGCTACCGCTTGCTACCGTACGTCTAGATGAAAACAAAGTTGCCTTGATCTCGATTACGCCAATCACTTGATAAGAAGTGTAAAGGAGAGCCTGGCGTAAACTGTTTTCAAAGTCATAATGAACGTTCGCAAGTCAAAATGCATATAGCTAAAGAATTTGAACATTAATGGTACGTTGTTCGGACCGGAAGCAGGGCTTCAGCTTTCGACAGCTAAAGTGAGTGATATATTAGCGGCCCACCTATATCTTTAAAAATAGTAATGTGTCATCAAAAGAAACAAAGAGCGAGCCGTGGAGTGTTTTCAAAAGTAGTTAATGAGTAAAGGATTTTGAAAGTCACCTCAAGAGACGAGTGTTTTGAAAAGTAGTATGTCTAAAGGAGACGTTTTGCAAGTCACCACAACAGTTGAGTGTTTTCAAAAGCAGTTATGTGTAAAAGGACTTTGCAAGTCACCACAGGAGTGAAATTTTTTCAAAAGTAGTGTTTAAAGGAGACTTTTTGCAAGTCCTATAAAAGAAGTGGGTTTTAAAAGTCACAATGCATAAAGATGCTTTAATTAGAAAGTCGAAAGATGAAAGATACACACGTAGTTTTGACCCCAAAAACGCCCCATACTAATGAGCCCATACTTTCTTTGTGAAATTTAGAGTTTTTAAAACCCCGTTGCGTCCACGCCGCAAATTTATCCTTGGCCATTTGTTGAGCAACTCGCTTATTGTCTAACAAGGTGTATTCTGCGGATCAATTCCAGTTTATCTTGGGACTTCTTGGTTGTGCTAGCGGAAACTACCAGAAAATGATGAGATACCTCTCTAGAAATCCAACGTCCAAATAGAGCGTAACTTTTTGGTTGGTTCGCTCCAAGCTCATTGGAATCACTAGATACCTCCAGCTCAAAATGGAGAAGTATAATGCGACTTCATTGACGGTAAAGTATACCAACAGATTAGGTAAGAATTTCAAATGTCACGAAAACCAAAATACAGTTAATCCAATACTGCCGTTTGTCCTTTACAAGGTTTAAACCTGTTACTAAAATATCGTATCAACTTTTAATAATAATTATCAATATCATATTCGGTGCTGCCACGGGGCTCCTTAATCCTTTCGTTACACAAAGAAGTTTTGAAATCCTCCTAGAAAGAATCAATTTATCGAATCTATTAACCTAGATATGGTTTATATTATTACGACGATCCTTACCCAGACTGGAAATTCTGAGATGATCCAACAATTTTATCTAGGGGCCGTCTACAGGGTTTTCAAATCTATTTCCAGAGCAAATATCAGTTAGCCCTACACATTTAGATGTCTCATCTACACCTTTAAACTTTGATCGCAAAGTTCAGGACATTAATGCTTATAATCACACAGTGTCTACCTAGACGCTTGATCTTAGTGCGTTATATCGCAAGTTGGATGCCACTTATTCATTGATGTAAGTACAAGACCTTTGCTCTGTTTTTGCATCGGTCACACCCTAGAGGTTTGAACCGCAGATCATTAATATTTCAATGACAAATAACAACACCGCGGTGTTCACCTACTTACATCACATGAACATCACCGTAGTCGCTTACCGTGAAATGTCGATCCAAAAATGCCGGACCGCCTTCGCGCCCATTATTGCATAGTGCATAGCCTAGACGTTTGTTCGCATGTTGCAGCAAGTACAGTATTTATCATTATAGTACCCACCTCCCATGTGTTGGATTGCCTATTGTACATCTTTAACTGATTATGCTTTAAAATCGCAACGCGTTTACCCAGATAATTAATTGGTAATTGCACATCGCTAACAAAATCGCACAGTGCTTACTACAGCCACTGGAAAATGCATGACATATCCTTCAATTCCGATCGTACATTACAGTACATGACTGTCTCGAATCGCACAGTGCCTTATTACTCTAGAGTTTGTTTGATTCACTATTTATGTATCCTAAATCCGGACTACTAAACAAAGTATCCTATCGTTTCAAATCGCGCAGTGCTTTATCATTCTAGTCTGTTTGATCACTATTTATGTATCTTAAATTCCAACCACTAAACACTGTATCCTATCGTTCGAATCGAAAGTGCTTTTATCCCCGGTGTTCCATGGCATATTCCATCTCCTTAATGGTTGATCACAGAATCCTAGTGCTGAAAAATCGCACAATGCTTACTCTAGCCTTTCGAGAGTATATGGCACATCCTTAGTCCCCGCTCGTAGGTCGCAGTATCCTTCTGTCTTCAAATTGCACAGTGCTTTATTACCCCAAATGTTCAACGACATGTTGCATCTCCAGAAAATTTTTGATCGCAATTGCAGTATCAAGTGCTTAAACCTGCACAGTTCTTATTCTAGCCGTTCGATTGGCTACTCCGTATATCCTTAATTTCTGACATTGCAAACCACAGGACCCTCAAAAATCGGAATTGTCAGGTGCGGATCTTCTACTGCATCCTTTCTGCAAAAGCCAGGTCTTCCCAAGTAACCTCGCTTAGTACATACCCTGATACTTGATCCCACATTGCACATCCTTAAAGTGCCTATAACTCTTAACGAGATACTTTCAGAATTGGATATATATGGAGTGAATAGATATATGGTTAAAAAGTTTTTTTTATGATTTGAGTGGCTCATCTTGGAGATATCAGGGGGTTTTCTTCCCATATGCTAATGAGTGTGATGTCGTAGGAGGCATGATTAAATATACAAGAACATTCAGGAGCAGTAAAATATCATATATAAATCAAGGTTAGGTAATTTCTGAATTTGTTTCTTCTAAGAAATCCATAGGTCGTCCCAAGGAAATGTTTTTGCGCACTATATCCAAAGAAACACAAAAATCAAGAAGTAACAAGGAATTTCTTGAAGTATACGACACCGGCATCTTCCTTGTGATTGTTGCACAAAGGGTGAACAGTTCCCCAACCATTGTGACCACAGTTGCCAAGGGAAGCTTCAGTACCTGAACACTGCATGTTGAACAGCCATACTTTGCCCGTACCGCGTCCAGCATGCCAAACTCCTACAGTGTTGGTAAACCCAAGTTGTCTACAAGCAACCTTGGCATCTCTCATGTCAAAGTAATCATCACAAACTGTTCCCCATTGTCCTTGGTGATACACCTCTACCTAACTCAAAGGAAGAATGAAGCCTATAACAGAAGATTGCGTTTTGGACTTTTTTGGAGTTCTTTTACATATTGTCTTGTTAGTTTAGTACACGAAAACGCTTATTTCTTGCTATGAATATGCGGTTTTCGTCTTTAGATTTATCTATTATTATAATTTTGACAAAATTTTGGTTCCTTCAGTGACCAGTATAATAAAATCAAATTGGATAAATGGAGAGGGACCATTAGGCATTAGGCAAACAAATTCCCCTTATCCAAGGAATGTTTATATGTGAATAAATAAACAATACGAATGATTTATTAGAAGAGTCGCTAAACTAAAGTAATAATTGGATTTCATGGCGAAACTGTGACAACAAAGTGTCGCTTGAAATATTTGATCTCCGATATTGGGATATTTGTATTTAGGCAAACGACACCTACATCATACTGGTGGCTGTTGCAGCTAGAGCCATGGCCTCCCCATCCAGCATGGGAACAGCTTCCAAGCGAGGACTCTGAGCCTGAACAGCTCATGCTCTGCAGCCATACTTTACCAGTTCCTCTTCCATATTGCCAATATCCTACAGCTTTGGAATAACCTAGTTGCCGGCATGCAACCTTGGCATCTCTCATATCAAAGTAACTATGGCACACTGTTCCCCATTGACCACTGTGGTACACGTGCATAGCTATACATCTAAGTCCAAAATGGCGGACGGCCGAAAGGGAATGGTGAGATCAGCGCGAAAACGAGGTATCCAGGGCCTCAAGTCAAAACACAAAATGGCGTCGAATGGTGCAATTTCAACTTTTCGGTCTTTGCTTCTTGTGTGAAGATAATGTTCCTGGGAGTAGTTTAAATGGAGAACCACCTAATAGTTTAAAGAATAGTGAACAGTTTTGGCATAAGTGTCGTAGCGATTCCTTGAAAAGATGTTCTACAAAAGCCCAACTTTGTAAACGGTTAGAACAACACCATATGCTTTTGAAATTAGAATTAATTCGCGTTGGAGTTGTGTTGCCTCAATCCTTATCGTTTTTCTTTATTTTATAGTGTCGAAGAATATATAATTGAAGACCTTTCTCATTTCATCGTCGATCCTGACAAAGATTTGCTTTATACGAGAAGAAAACAGCGTCGTCTCGGCGCTCTGCAAACCGAAGACAGTCCCGCCGAAAAGGTCGTAGCAACCACCTCACTTTACAGAATCAAGTTTCCCAAGAGTAGTAGTAATAATAACAATAATAACAACAATATTAACAACAATAATAACAACAATAACAACAACAACAACAATAATAACAACAATAACAACAACAACAACAACAACATTAATAACAATAATATCAATAATAACAATAATATCAATAATAATATTAATAATAATAATAATAATATTAATATTAATAATATTAATAATAATAATAATAATAATTCTTTATTAGTCTCATAAAACACATATAAGACATACAATAAGGTTATCAGTATAAAATATATATCATTTACATAAACATTTAAAAGCTAAGTTATTGCTTAAATATATTATAGCTAAAATTTAATCTATTGATAAAATTATTTTTAAAACGCTCCGTATTTATTTTAGGCTTGTAACTAGTGAGATTTGTAATATATACAGTATGAGCGGCCGTACTGTATGGGTAATTACAATCACAAGCCGAACGCGAAAATCAAAAGAACTATAATAACAGCAAAAGTTAGAAGGGATGAAACACACATACATATCACACTAAGTTCTGCAAAATAACATTAAAAACTTTATTATACACACTGTCAGACCACTGCTTGATAAAGTACATAACAGTTCTCTGGAAAATACCTATAGTAGACTACAGGTGTAAAATTACCAAGATAGTTCTGGGTAAATGTACCATGTACAAGTCATAATTTTACACCATAATGTTTACAGGTCCATTGTCACTTACAAACATAATCCATGAAAAAGGAGTTGGTCTTGCCAGTGAGTTTACAGTTGAATGCCAATTTCTTAGAAGCAACAACAAAATATTGACATCAAAGAAACCCAGAAGTGGGAAAAGAGGGCCAGAAGCATATGACATCAACAGCAGGGTAGTCTTTGGTTCACTTGATACCGGAATAGGACACACACACTTGAGTGCACTATTAACCACCATGAATGTACCAGCTATCAAATGCTCAGCAATACTTTTAAGACCAGAGAGAGGGAACGTGGGAGAGCAGTAGAATATCTTGCAAAAGAGAGCTGCAAAGAGAATACAAAAAAAGAGAAAAACATCATGACCTTAAAGCAGATGGAGATAATGAAAATGAGGTTGCAGATATCAAGGTGTCATATGATATGGGATGGCAGAAGAGGTTCAAAAGCCATAATTCCAACACAGGTCATGGTGCTGCTATGGGTATTGTAACTGGCAAGGTATTGGGATACAGTACTAGATACAAACATTGTCGCGTATGTGAAGCTGCAAGGGAAAACAACGAGCCCAGATCACATGACTGCCGAGCAAATCATGAAGGTTCTTCAAAGATGATGGAGTCCAATGCTGCTTGTGAGCTGTTTAGTAAATCTGTCAATGAGAGCAAAGTTAAATACTCCACATATATCGGAGATGATGACAGTACAACCCTCTCACATCTTTCAGACCAGGTTCCCTATGACATCAACAAATGGTCTGATCAATATCACACTAAGAGATCCTTAAGCACAAGGATTTACAATATGAGTAAGAGAAAGCAATTCCCTGATGCAACTCCCCTGTCATCTAAAGTCATCAACTACCTTACAAGGTGTTTTAGCTACTGCATTTCTCAAAACAAAAAATAACACAAAAGGCCTTCAGCAAGGATTGAAATGCATAGTTCCTCATGCTTTTGGGAATCACTATCTATTCAACCCTAACTGGTGTCGAGCACTAGCAAATAGAGGTTGTTATAGACATGGGGACTTGCCATATAGCAAAGATTTGCATGGAGAGTCTTTAAGGAAAGCACTCGCTTGTATCTTTGAGGAATATGATACAGATATAGCAGTGAGAAAGATTGCACCAGCAGAACATTCTCAAAGCAATGAATCCCTCAATAATACTATAGGATCAAAAAAGTTGAAGATCAGGTATTATGGCGGAAGCGAGAGCAGTGACTTCCGGGTAGGATGTGGTGTTGCACAGAAAAATTTTGGTCATCCCATGTAAGCATGGCACTGGAAGCCATCAACATCAAGCGTGGATTACATTGTGAAAGCCATGGTGTGAAACAAGACAAAACATCTTTGGATTCCCTTGAAAAATCCACACGTAAATTCAAAAGAAAATTTCAATAAATGTTTTGAAAGAGAAAAAAGAAGGAATGTGCTACAAGGCAGGCATCGGTCTTAACCTAGATGTTAGCTTGCCACAAGCACAAAACCATCAACAGCAACAGCAAGAAGATCATCATCAACAATAACAGGTTAACAAGTTGAAAGTACTCGATGGCATAAACCTTGACACTATATCAAGTTCAGAGCTAAAGGAAATTGAAGCATAATCTTAGTTTTGGAGTAGTTTAGAAAAAGAAAATTGTTGTTGAGTCAATCAAGGACATTATCAAGGTCAATAGATAACGGTGATTCAATTTCAAAAATTGAGCTACTACTGAAGAAAAGCATGGTGTCGTCAGCGAACAACTGAATGTCACAGTTTTGCACAGTTCGTTTATGTATACTATAAAGAGTAGCGGGCCCAGTATAGATCTCTGAGGTACCCCAAACTGAATAGGCTGTGGATTAGAAACAGAACCGCTAACATTGACACTCTGTGTACGATTGGTTAAATAGGCTTTAAACCAACAGAGAGCAGAGTCCGTAAATCCAAGTGAGAACAGTTTGTCCAACATAATGTCGTGGTCCAGGGTATCAAAGGCCTCGGATAGGTCTAAAAAGACCATTCCCGTTCGTTGGCCTTTGTCCATATTGTGAAGCAGCTTATTCGTGACATCCGTGAGACAAATAATAGTTGAATGAAGTGGTCTGAATCCGGATTGATATGTTGACAGTAGATTGTTGTCTTGAGGATAAGTAAAAACCATTGTGTGAACCGCACGCTCAAGAATCTTAGCAAATACTGGCAGGGTTGAAATAGGCCTGTAGTTAGCTGGATCAGTTTTTGAACCAGACTTGTGGATTAGTGTCACAAAAGCATGTTTCCAGTCAGACGGGACAGCACCTTCAGCAAGTAATCGATTAATCAAGATAGTAATAGGCTTTGCAAGTGCTGGAGCTCCATCTTTGATGAGACGAGCGGGGAGATTTTCAAGACCAGTACACTGTAAAAACATAGGAGTCACTTTGACTCCTTAAAAGGAGTCATTTTTTTGACCCCAAAACGACACCTTAAAAAGGGTCATTTTGACTCCTCAAATGAGTTGACTACTTGAGGAGTCGAATTGATTCTCTGAAAGGGTCGCAATTTTAACCCTAGCTGGAGTTATTTCGACCCTCCGTTACGGAGTCATTCCGACCCACCAAAGAGTCGTTTTGATCCTTCAAAGAGTGGTATTTTTGACACCAGAAAGGGTTGTTTATACTCCTTGAAGGATAACCTTCATGACCCACCAAAGAGTCGTTTTGA
>JAABNW020125664.1:2388-13661 GCA_015164035.2 Radianthus crispa | reverse complement strand
ATTCGCTCCTTATCTATCACTATGGTAGCCTTCAGTGAATGTGTGACGCGCGTGGCGCGTATGTCATCAGTGAAAACCAATATGGGGTAAAGTGACCATGATCATTCCATCCGGTGATGACTCAGGACATGTCCAGTCAATCCATCACGGAACTCCACTCAACTCTAGCTCTATGAGCAGTCGATAGATTTTTCTTCATCTATATCAAGAGTCTTTAAGTAGCATCGATTCACACTGAAGTAGGGTGAATACGATATCTACTTCACTGATCATGTCTCGAATGTCGGACCGCGGGAAGAGGCTACAGAACTTCAACACGATTCTATCCGATGCTTGGCTCAAAGTTCTTCAGGATAGCTTTCATAAAACTAACAACCCAAAGGTATTGATGAATCAACCCTCTTGGCATGTTTAACGCTATCAAAACAGTTTTATTGATAATATACTTGATCAATATTGATTTTATAACCTTATAACACCGAGAATACAATGCACTCAAGTAGTTTGTTTTAGTTTTATTTAAAGCCGAACGCTAAGTGGGGTTTTGTTTAGTGGTATATATATATATATATAAACTAACAGATTATATTTTGGTATGCAATTCATGTTTTTATTCAGTAAAGTAAGCGAATCAAGACATATAGCTTCGGTCAAGATTTTTGCGAGACTGACATCGCATTTCCGGTGATGGTGTCAAGCAAGCATTAAACAGCGCATCTCGTATTTAATATGGAGACGGACCGGTTGATTTTATATGGAGAGCCGGCTCGCATTTTTCCCAGCGACACAGTTTGCAAGGTATTAATTTTTTTCTGCGTTGGTCGATATTTTGTCTCTAACAATTGGTCTTGCTTGATATTTTTGGGGGATTTTGTCAAACCCCCTGCTTCGCCCATCAAAACTGAGATGCCGGAAAAGAAGGAAAGGAATGACAATGAACGGAAGGCCGTTTCGTTCACTCCCATGTTCGTTAAGCATTTTTTTCGTTCAAATTTTTTCCGTACTTCTTATTTTTATTTTGTTTATATATCAACTTATAAAGTATTCCTAGGAATACAAATTGTATTTGTATTGGTATAGCTTCTAGTTGTAAATATTTACGCGGTAAATAACAACCTTTGAACCTTTGAACTTATGAACATCGCTGGTTCTAGTCCTTCACGGTTTGTGAATAAATTAACTATTCCATCAACTTGTTTTCGCGGGCATTTTTGGTTTTGTAAGAACAACAAAGTCGTTTTTAGCTGAAAAAGTAATGGATTTGGTTTGAAAAACATTTCGATACCTGAGTAATCATTTCTTGAGCATGTCTAGCTATTTATCACATCGAGGAGAGCGGTTATCAAGAAATATTTATACATTTCAAGCCGATTGTCACAATGTCTTCCATCACAAGACAACACAGGTACTGTATCGGATCGAGCTCAGTTCTGCCTTCTCTGAGAAGAGATTTCCAGATCCTGATTCAGCCTTGAAAGTCTTGATATGAGAATAATGCTTTTGTTATGGAATCGGGGAAAAATCGAGTATCGATCTACAATGCTGTGGGCAATCGAGAGAAATCGATATCAGATAACCGATCGATAATGCACCTATCAATGTTAATCCCGAGGGGGGGGACCCCGGGACAAGGTGGGGATTTTGAATTAAATTCGATTTTGCCTGTCAAACTTGCCCTACCTCGGGAGCAGTCTGGCTCCAGTCAAACCTTCTAACAAAATCCAATTTTCTTCAGTTTATCGTTCAAATTTCGCTATAAATCCCCACCTGGAGCTAAAAAATGCGATCAAAATCTCCACCTCGTCCTGGGTTCCCCCCCTCGGGATTAACATTGATAGGTGCATAAACCGAAAGTAATGCACCTATCAATGTTAAACCTGAGGGAGGGACCCCAGGACAAGGTGGGCATTTTTAATTCAACTTGATTTTGTCTGTCAAACTTGCCCTTCCTCGGGAGCGATCTGGCTACAGTCAAACCTTCCAAATAAACCCAAATTTCTCCAGTTTATTGTTCAAATTTAGCTACAAATCTCCACCTGGGGATAAAAACTGGGATCATAATCCCCACCTCGTCCCGGGGTCACCCCTCTCGGGCTTAACATTGATAGGTGCATAAGGCTTATGGAACACTCGATAAATGGCGATACTCACACTTTTTCTAGGATCTTAACCCCTCGATTTTATTGGTCGATTTTCCCATCATCAATTTTCTGTTGATTTAGTAATAACCCAGTTCATAGTTTAGGAATCATCTTCAGTGCGCATGCGATTTTATCCCAAATTTCTCACCTTCTTTTGTTTTAACCTCTTTTGTTCTTGATTAAACAAAAGAAGGTGAGAAATTCGGGATAAAATCGCATGCTCCCTGAAAATGATTTTTCAACTACGAACGGTCTTATTGAAAGAGATTAATAAATATTGATATCTCTCGCCAATTGTATCGAGACTTATCGATTATTAAATTTATCGATTGCCCACGTCAGGAAGTAATGCACCCATCATCAGCTTACCGGAGGGGGCTACCCCCAGGCCATCCTCGGGAACCCAGGGGTAATATTCTGACATCGTTCCTCACTACCAGAAGAAATACCCCTGGGCACGTAGTCTCTTGGAGCTTGTACCGGTAGTCGAATTTCAAAATGGCGATATGCAAATGATTAACTCTTTGTCTAGCTATACTTAATGCTGATTGGTCGACATCAGAGGGTCGACCAATCAGGAAAGAGTAAAAGATCGACTTCCGGTACAAGGTCCAAGAGACTACATGCCCAGGGGTATTTCCTCTGCTAGTGAGGAGCGAGCGACAGAATATTATCCCTGGGTTCCCGAGGATGCCCCCAGGCCAGCAGGGGCCGCTGTTGTAAAATATAGAAATTTTCCTGGGAGTGAAGAAATCTGTGTTAGAGTCTTCCATAACCTACATTCTATCATCATTTTGAGAGTGGGATTCTTTTGTTGCACGCACTAAGCTAAGCATTTTCCCAGACTCCAGGGGCAATGTTTATCTCCTCCAAACTCTCTGCACAGGGACAAAAAGAAAGAAAGAAAAGCCATGAATATATTTGTGAATGGGAAATACAGAATGACAATTTCAATTAAAAACCATGAATGGTTTTGCTGAACAGTAACTGTTAATGTTTGGGAATGGATGTGATGGGAATGGATGGCGGGTCGAGGAGGCAGGTGAAATTCATGGTGACATTCGAAAAAATGTCTTTGTCTAGCTATACCTCATGTTGATTGGTTGACCTCAGGGGGAGTGGAACAAGCTTCAGCAGACTCTGTTCCCTGGGGTATTTCTTCTAGCAGTGAAGAACGAACAACAGAATTTTACCCCTGGGTTAATCCCGAGGATGTCTCCTGTCATACGTTATAAACACAGCTGAAGCTGAAAGCTAGTCAATCCAAGGAAGTATGAAATGTGACTGAAAATTTAGCAGCATGTATCTTTCATCACATGAAATGCCATGAAGTTGGTGATGAAAAGACTGTTAGGCAAATGCCATTTACAATAGCATATATACATACCAACTGTGGCTTCCCTCTCCTTGAGCTCTCTTCATTATTCTAGCTGCTGATGACTGACCTGGACTTAACCAGGTAACCCCATTAACCATTTTGTTTTTCTTCTTCATAGGGTATTATCAATCTAGGAGTCAGTGAAAACAAGTTAATGTATGATGTTTTAAAGACAAAGGTAAACATGGGAAATCTAATAGATTTACTTTCATTCTATTCTAACCACAGTCACTTGAGTTTGTCGACCATCACATTTTATGGTAATAATAACTTACAAATTCATAGCTGATTGGTTTATCATCAATAGTCCTCGTTACCTTTGTATGCAAATTGCCCATTTTAGGTCACATGTCATTCCCTTGAGAAATGTTCTTTTGTTCAAATATTTACATATGAAAGAATATCAACTCCCAAGAGTACCATCACATGGTCTGAAATGGGCACTACAAACAACGAGGGGAAAGAGGTATATGAGCAGATGGACAGATAAATTTTTGTCATTGGCTCTATTTTCTTTGGTTTTGGTCACTCAACACTACTGGCTGAAAAACTGTGAAATTCCTGTTAAAATCCTGTGCAATGAATTTTTGAGGTTTTTCATCCAGTAGTGAAAGATAAGACTAATTTGACAATGTGATGATGCAGTTTATTGTCAATAGAGTGTTTACACTGTGTCCATGAAATAAAATCTAAATAGTTCCTACCTAATAGTTTTTATTTAGTGTCTGTTAGTCACTATCACTCAACTGGAATAATTAACACAAAGACATATATACAGTGCACAAGGGCAGGGGCCACGCCACATATTTTGGATTTTGGGGGGCCTTAAGAATGCCAAAAGTGAAAGTTATTGGGGGGCCTGGGCATTCTACCTCAGAAAAGTTTAAAAATATAACTCTCGCGGAAGTGCGATTTCCGGCCTTTTGAGGGGCATCGAGAACATGAAAAGCATCAAATTTATGGAAATTTTTAATAACTTTGCAATGAGAAAAGGCATTGTGATTGTGATTGTGACAATGATAATTGTATTTGATAAAATATCGAGAGTCACATTGTTTTTGCAAATGGATAGTCTTTGAAATCATGTACATATTGATATGAAAAATACAATATGAATCAGAATGTATAGAATAATGAATTGTATTCCATCACTATTCCATCATTATTACTAAGTTATACATGTTTTATACGATTCTAATTTTGCTGAGAAAGAGCTGGATTATTCAGATAGCAGAGCTGGCAAGTTCCTATGAGCACCAAAATGGCAGAAGAATTAGTGCGGGCCCTGAAGGGACAACTTTATTCTTTGTGTAATGAATGTCAACTGTTAGGCAATAACAATTTTGATCTTGTTTCATGGTCATGATGTAAGCACAATAACAGGACAGACATAAAAATCTGATCTTTTTAAACTGAAAACAATGTTCAAAGTGAATTTAATAATGTTCCTGACGTGTATGAACACCTTTTACAGTGTGACTTCTCCAACCAAAGCCACCCAGACAAATTTTCCACAAATTATCCAATCAAGTTCGAGGGTTGAATAATACAATCATCACAAATGTTAATATTATAATTCTGTGAACTCAAACACTTCTGACAGTGGCTTGTTGTGAAATTGGCTTTTCACTGCCATCAACCAATGATAATCAGTTATTTGGTTGGAAAACCAAATTTGAACATGCAACTAGCAACCACCAGGTTTTAATTAGTGTATAAATATAAAATATTTATTTTATATATTTAGAATTTGGGAATTGCAGAAATTAGTAAAGGTGTCAAAAATGTTTCTCCCACTTGTATTAATTACACTAAAGAGCAGAGCTTTCATACAAAGCATCCATTGTCAGAGTTCAAAATGGAAACCTTATGACAGGCACAAGGCATACTTCTAAAAAGGCATAACTATGCGATGATGGAGAAATATTAAATGTGCATGCATTTGAGTGAGCAAGACAAATTTTAGAATGTAAAGGAATAATTAATATTTCATAAATAAACGAATATTAGATAATATAAGTAAAATGAAATAACAATTGCATTAAAATAATAGTAATTATCTCAATATAATGTTTATTTATTATTTAAATAAATGAATAAATGAGTAAAAGAAAATACAATAATATATCATCCAGAGCCTTCCTGCCTACAGAAAGAGCAACTAGTAAAGCCTGGTTCATACAGCTATCAACGCAAGCATAAGCACAACGACATACGCAAGCGCAGATAGTCGTGTAAGGTTGACTGAATGTTTTGTTCTGTCCAAATACAAAGGGGTTAACTAACCGTAGAAGACTACCTGCACTTGTCTGTGTCGTGCTGGTGCTTGCGTCGCTAGTGAGAACCAGTCTTAACCAACCTTTTGTTATCAAAATTTCACCATTTAGTTTGAGGACTCCTGTGACATCCAAGAACATCATACTCATTACTGTGACTTTGGAGGACTGCCAGAGTAAGTATTAGGATGCCAGGTTAGCTTGGGCTTGCATTTCCTTGTATTTTCTATGGGTGTGGGATAAAATAGTTATACAACAGTTTCTTGTGGCATACAGTGGACATCCCACTTGTCACTTCTATTTTCTCAGATACAAACTTGAGTAAAGGCTACTGTGTATACTAGAAAATACTAGTGACTCGGGGGATATTCCATGGTATCCCACTCAAAATAATTGTGTAACTCTAGTATATATACCTGGGTGGAGTAAGGTAATGTGAAAGTAAAGCATCTTGACCAAGGACAGTAGACTGTTCCAGGAATCGAAGCCCAACCCCTGACCAGAGCCATCACATCTTGCCAATAAAACTACCGTATGGCAGTGTTGTAGTATCAACAATAGGATGATATTTAGTAAAAAAGCCATTGTATAATAAATTCTTTATCAGATAATTTCTTGTGTATTTAAGGGCTGTCACATCTTACTCATCACTGACAATTTTGCTTTGCCTAAATGCAAAATAAAATACTCATTTAATGTCAGGCTGTAATACGCAAGAAAATGTCTAATAACCTCTATGTATTCAACTAGTCAGTCTTTCTTTGAAACGTATTCAGGTTCAAGAGAGGAATAGCAGACCTTTTTGATCACATGATGAAACCAGCTGAACCGGTAGATCCTGACAATGTAAGGGATCTAATTGTAATATTTTAATGTTGATCTGATTCATGGTCATGATTTAGTAAGGAGGCTCCCTATTGTTTGCTTGAAAGCGCGTGTGCGCTGATTTTTGATGAAAATTTGAATATATCGAACAAAGTTTGAGCAATATTACGAGATCCCTCTAATGCGTACATTATAAGTTTAGCTGAATAACTAAAAATCTCTTTCATGGTAGAATTTTTTTGATTTTTTGCCATCTTTTTCCACATGGGATCTACATTCTATAGCCTGAATTTAAAATAATTCTGTAATGGGAAAGTATTTCTATCTAGAAAAATAGAATTTTGCGATATTATAAGGATTCCCCATTAAAGAATTTTTTAATTCCCTCATAAGATGAAAGATCAAGTAGAGAACTAAATATCTGCAAGTTAAAAAAACATTTTACCAAACAAAAAACGAGATATTTTTTGAAGAGTAAATTTAGGCCTGATTCATAAATGTCTGTTGTTGCTATGGCAACTGATAGCTTTTCAAAAATTCGGACCCCACTTTCACAACCTTTCATATGGAATATGATACATTATTTTTGGCAACAAAAAGATTGGCACATTTTCTACGAGTGTCTAGGAACGTTTCACAACCCTATTAAGCCTCCTTAACTATAGAGCCATTAAAATCATGAATTGCACCCATAAAAATCAAAAGAATAAATTTATGGCCCCTGAAAAAATGCCAATTATATTTGGCTTATTTATTGATTTCCATGGGTGAAGTTCACTGGAGAGCAAACAAACTTTCTATGTCCTGTTTCAAGAGATCACAATGAAATTTTGTTTTGTAACCTAACTGGTTATCACATCATTTTATTCAGTACTTTACTAAAGTGGTTAAACAGAATCACCATCTTACCTGGTAGATTAAAAATAAACTTTTGCTCTCCATTACAGACATATGACTGTTAACTGCAAATGGCCTACGTACTGGCTATGAATATGGAGGTTTTCATAGTGTTTTACACCATGAAAATACTGTACCATCAGTTTTGGCCATGAAAAACCTGTGACAAGCTAGTAAACAAATGGATTATTTCCTTTGAAAAAAATTCACAGTTTCTTTTATGGATTTTCAGCTAGCTAGTAGTGTATGGATGTCATTTAACACAGGTTGCATCACCTCACTAACACAACATTACAAACCTTCTTGGTCTTCTAGTTACTAGTTCTTAATGGATGTTCTGCAGTAGTAGAAGCATTAAGTACCGTGCTGACTGATCCTGGAGGTATGTAATCATGATCAATCCTGTAGCAGGCTTGAAGAGGAAAAATAGAATATAAAAATATCAGTACTGGGTCATTCCAATAATAGAAGGTAGGGTTTATTTCAAGAAATGGGGATATGGAGGGTGAAGTAGAGGAACGTAAACAAGGACAACAAACAACTCAGACATTACTCAGAGAAAGTCTACCTGTCCAGTAAATGTCAGCTTCAAACACTTCTTCTTAAACCAGTCCAAAATAAACAGGTTGCATGATGACAGTGTCATTACATTATAATAGCAGTTTATAGAGAAGAATGGTTGTATCTAAGGTACCCAGAGTATGACATGAATATGCATGCTCTACATGTACTTTAGGGCATTATTCTTTAAGTGATCAACTGACCTCATTGTGGTGTTGTTCTTAGAGGGTATTCTCATTCCTTCACCCTTCTATGGTGGGTTTGATGCTGATCTGACAGTCAGAGCACAGGCTGTACCATTCCCTGTGTACCTGTCTAGCAAGGTATGTTGAAACTCACCACTGACAGGGATGTTGACAGGGATATTGGTAGGGGTGTTGACAGGGGTATTGGTAGGGGTGTTGACTGGGATATTGGTAGGGGTGTTGAATGGGATATTGGTAGGGGTGTAGACAGGGGTATTGGTAGGGGTGTTGACAGGGGTATTGGTAGGGGTGTTGACTGGGATATTGGTAGGGGGTGTTGACTGGGATATTGGTAGGGGTGTTGACAGCCCTGGGTATTGGTAGGGGTGTTGACTTGGATATTGGTAGGGGTGTTGACAGGGGTATTGGTAGGGGTGTTGACAGGGGTGTTTTATCTGCTATTAATATTAGATAACAAGGTATATTTTACCTGTTATACTGTTCCTTTTAAGCCTGGACCAGGAGAAAGCTCAGCATTTGAACTGACAGTTGATCAACTAGAAAGAACAATGAAAGATGCTAAAAAGCAGGTTGGTGATAAGCAGGAAGCCAAGGATTATAATCATTATACTGTCTTGTATCACAGCATGATTGTACTACAACTACTAGAATACTTATCGAATTTTCTTTCTTATTTAACTTCAATATAATAAATGTAAAGATTTTGCCCATGGGCAGGTATTGTACAACAATTCACCATTGTTAGTAAAGGCCAGACATTGAGGGTGGTCACTGGCAGGGTTTTATCACGTCCTCAATGGTTCTTCTAGTGTCAGTAAGACAATAGGTGCTAATAAACTGAACAAGAGAAAGCCAGCAAGGGATTCTGGTACTTGAAGTGACTGTGGTTTTTCTGTTTTCTGTGAACTTGGACATTGCAACGACTAGTTTTGAAATGGGGTTTTTGCTGCTGTCAATCAAGGCTTATTAGTCAGTATACCTCTTATCTTTTTTATTGATGGCAGCAAAAATCTAGCAATTGGAATGTCCCAGTTCACAGAAGACGGACAACTGCAGTAATGATGCTATAAATGCAAACAGCATAAACTTTGAAAATGAGTCTAAAAAGTTGTGCAAAGGCATTTTTGTTTCAATTCTTACCTGCTCTTCCTGTTCTTTTATTCTGATAGGGTGTAACTATCCGCTGTCTCCTTCTCACCAACCCCAACAACCCGTTAGGAAACATTTACTCAGAACAGCAGTTGCAGAATTACCTGGACTTTGCCCACAGGTACTTAGATGGATGTTAAACTCTCTGCACCCCCTCCCCGTGTCTTCCCAGATATTCCATCAACATGTGATAAAGTAGTTTATTATATAACATTTAGTGGTATACCAAGTGTTATTAGAGCGATCAAATCATTATCCCAGTCAATATACAGATATGATTGTCATCACACATGTGTGATATCACTCTCAGCCAATCAGCTTTCAGTATTTGAATCTCAACAATTTTTAATTCAGCTCATTATGTTATATAATGAACAGAACAATACATGTGTTTGCTTTGAGATACGAATTTTATCTTTTCATGTTGAAAATATCTCACTTGTTTGCTGCACTCACTCTTGAGATATCATTACAACAATGTCATTTTCATTTTCGATATCGATTTCATATCATTTCGAAGATAAAATTTGTATCACCGCATGCCCATGTAATATCCTCTATTTCTTCAAGAAAATGCTGGAGAGTTGCATACTTTTGTATTTATTTTGCCAGGGAATGAACAGCAGACATTACTTCCTCTTTCTTTGCTCACTTTGCACTAATTGACCAAGGACATTAGACCCAATAGACTCAATCCCATTTGGGGTCTTTTTGGGTCTGCAATGACTACCAGAGAGGATGTTTTGGAGAAAAAGCTATGGGTGTTTGTCTTTGAATCTTAAAAATTTATGGCCTGGTTCACACGAGCGTCACAAGGCAATCTCGTTGTATAGCGCTGAAGATACGAGTGCCTGAAGTTGGCGGCTATTACAAAGAAATGTATGGAGAAATGTGTCAGAGGCAAGCTGTTGCCTTCAGACAGACACATTTCTCCTTTACTTGTAGAGATAGTGAATTTTGGGAATTCATATCTTTGGTGCTACAATGGAAAAACTTCGAACTTTCCAGTTTTACTAAATTTTGGCATGTTCTTATCAGATCTCATATTTTTGTTTGTTTGGATTAAATTTTAAATGACACACTTTAAACCTGATAAACCCTCATTCCTTCCAGGCATTCCCTTCATGTCGTACTAGATGAGATTTACACCCTGTCAATATTCAAGAAAGGATATTCCATGAAAAGTATCTTGAGTTTTACCAAGTAAGTATCGAAATGTAAATAAAATTCTAACCCTGAACAATCCTCAATCATTAAATATTTTAATTTCAGTATACCAGATAGACAACGTCTTCATGTGGTATGGGGCTTTAGTAAGGTATGCACAAGCAGCTTGCCATCCAGCTGTATAGTAAACTGTTTGTTATCTTAAAGACAGCTCTCACCCCATTTTTATGGGGATAATAAATGGATCCTAAAGTTGGAGGAGGAAACGTTTATGTATTAGCACCCTTGTTTTGTGTTGTGTTGACTTCTTTGCGAGAACTAAAGTGCTTTCTGCTTTCTGCAGCAAAGACTATAATTTTTGTCATGGGTTGGTTTACATGCAACATTAGGAACCTTAGCTTTGCAAAATCTATGATGGCAACATCAACCGGAAGTGTAAATAATTTCACTTTGGCGGGTTTTCGCGCCTTCAAAGTCTATCTTGCATGTGAATGAGTTGACTTTACTCACAACGTTTGGAATGAAATCTCCAATAAACAGAACCCCAAAGTGAAGTTATTTGCACTTCCAGTTGACATCGCCATTGTTGATTTTGCAAAGCTTAAGGTCCCTATTAGATTGCTTAAGATCCACATTTATGGCAGCCGTCAAATGTCAAATGACCAGTGAAAAA